>WHPZ01580234.1:0-56780 GCA_016617965.1 Macrosiphum rosae
TACCAAATAAAACCCACGTCTTACTCTGACCCGGTTTCGGTGATTTACACCACCACCTCATCAGGGATGCAATACCTGTACGGTATTTGCGGGCCAGCCAGTGAGCAAGTTTCCAGAACACCACTCGGTCGATATAGCTGAACACTTTGGCTTTAAAATCAATGAACTGATAGAATGTAGCCCAGCCTTTCAGTTTCCGGTTGAGCACCTCAGCCATATCGATTTTGCTTTCGCTGTCATTGCCTGATAACAGTGCCGTCAGCGATGCGGCGAAGTTTCTGGCCTTATCGTGTGGGATTGTCGACACCACCCGCATATCGCCGTAACGACTGCGTTTGCGGATGATCCGATGGCCCAGAAAGATAAAACCGTCATTGACATGGGTGATTTTAGTCTTGTTCATGTTCAGCCTGAGTTTCAGGCTGTCTTCGAGTACGCTACGACATTCTTCTCTGATGGCTTCCGCCTGTGCTTTACTCCCCTTGATGATGAGCACGAAGTCATCGGCATAGCGGCAGTAAGCCACGGCGGGTTTCCATTGCCAGTTTTCTCTGACCGCAGTACTTCGGCCTCGCTGGATACTGTTATTCCAGTACCATCGATCCTTTCTGGCTTTCACGCTCAAGTAGCTTTTATGCAGATACTGATCGAATTCATTCAGCATGATATTCGACAGCAATGGCGATATCACGCCTCCCTGCGGTACACCTTCACTGGCGGCCCGAAAGAGTCCGACATCAATATGGCCCGCCTTAATTGTTTTCCACAGCAGAACCATGAAACGTGAGTCACTGATCCTGCGGCGTACGGCTTTCATCAGCAGACGATGATGCACTGTGTCGAAGTAGCTGGACAAATCTCCTTCAATAACCCAGCGTCCTAGGGTTTCCCCACAGTCAGTGAGCTGTAATTTCACAGTGCGGATCGCGTGGTGAACACTGCGTTCAGGCCGGAAGCCATACGAGAGCGTATGAAAATCACTCTCCCAGATCGGCTCCATTGCCATCAGCATTGCCCGCTGAACAAGACGATCCCGTAACGTGGGGATACCCAGCGGTCGCTGTTTGCCTTTGCTTTTAGGGATGTAAACCCGTCTGGCTGGAAGGGGCGGGTAGTGACCCGAGAGAAGTTCTTCTCTGAGTATTTGCAGTTCAGCAGCTAGTCTGGCCTGTAGCTTTGCTTTGTTCACGCCATCAACGCCGAGGTATGCGCCCCCTTTGATGAAAGCGTGATCCGCGCCGCTTCAGCCAGCCATTCTGGTTGTGTTATCAAACGCAGCAGCCGTTCAATCCGTCGGGACGGTTCGGTTACTGCCCATGTGGCAAGCTTGCGTTGCATTTCGCTGATTATCAAAGGTCTTCACCTCATTAGGTCAGTTAATTCACGTCGCAAACACATTTAAACTGCTTCCCTTCGCCATGTGATGGGCTTTCCCCATCGCAGACTACTACGAAAGCTCCGCCAGCCAGCGCGTCATCGGGGCCATGACCCCTTAACATCCGTCACTGACCTTCCCCGGTTCACCTGTCTGGACTCAGACATACTGAGGAGGCTGCCCATCGCACTCTTTACCCTTCCTTGCCGCAAGTTGGCAGAAGTCAGCAGCCCGAGAGTGATGAGCACTGCTGTCCCGGTGTTTTGCCTACATGTCAAAACATCTTCGACTGACCGTGCACACCTGTCACTGACAGTCCCTTTTGCACGGCCTGACAGATCACCTAGGCCGTGGTGACGTTTTCAACCCACAGAGGCGGATTAACGGGTTCATGTTCTTCAGCCTTTCAGTACTTAACCTTGAGGATCATCTTGGCTTAGTGATATCGCCTCAATCCCCGTTGTCAGCGGGTTACATCACCCTGCAGGCATGCCGCAGGCCACTGCCGCTCAGGTTCTCCACCGTCACACCCGGTGGGATTGTTTGGCTTCTCGTCATGAGTTACCGTCTCAATATTCCAGATAGACTCGTGGTTCATTTGAGCATCCGTGCTTGTCCTAGACTCCGAGCACACTATACGTGATATCGCCACACCACACCTGATCCGGCTCTGGTAGGCGCTGCTGACCGCAGCCCGAAATAATCAAAACGTGAAGACAAGCTGCGCCGCTGCGCCATAGCTGCGATGGGTGCCGGCCATGCCGGTCAAATTTAGATGGACGACATTGAAGGGGGAGATCCCTATGCCGGCAGTGAACATGTTGTGGTCACTGTTGCGCATATTGGCGCGATAGCCAGCACGCAGTTGTGCCCAGTCCCAGGCGTTGAGTTCGGCACCTACTCCGGCATACCGGGCTTTTTCATCCGAGGAAAAGCCGCTGGCCGGGGTCAGGTCAATGTCTGTCGCCAGTGTGATGAAGCCGTTGCTCCATGCCGTGCCAGCGGTTGCCTGCGGGCGTATCTGAAAGGTGTCTTTCAGACTGTTAACCTCGCGGGTCTCCACGTTCCGTGAGACCAGGTTCTGCCCGGTCAGGCCCACCGTCCATTCCAGTGTCAGTTGCGCGGAGAAGCCGAAGTCCACGTTGCCGCCCCTTTCGGAGTGCTTCCATTCGCCGATGTGAAAATCAGAGGGGCTGTAATGGCTAATGGACACGTTGTAGTTCCACGTATCTACGCGCTGGAGTTTTGGCGTGATACCTATGGACACTGGTGTACCGGCAAGGTTGAACGGATGTGCCAGCGCCAGACCATATTCACTGACCAGCGCGGCCACACCCTCAGCGCGTGACGTCAGTCGGTTAAGATTATCCTGAGTGGGAGAGAGAATGCCGGTCTGCGCGGCATCGAGATAGGCAAGGTCATGGCTGGTAACCAGCGCGCGTGCTTTTGCCTGTCCCCAGCCTTTGACGACCAGGGCAAAGGGCAGCGTGTCATTTGGGATGGCAACCACCGTAGATACGCCCGCGCTGGCGCGGCAGCTGTAGCCAGAAACGTCCAGCAGGGCTTTCTTGAGGGGGGCGGCCTGTGCTGAGCTGTTACCGCTGTCTGCCGGATCACTGAACCGGCTCCAGGTGTTCTTCACCTGGTTCAGTCCGTCCTGCAGGTTATCCGGATCGCTGACGTGTACGCCCACACCCGGCAGAATGACGCCCACGTGGTCGTGGGTATTGTGACGGGTCATCAGCGCGGGGTTGACCAGCGCTGCTGCAGCATACCCGGATGATGCCACACCGGTGCCTCCCATGGCATCGTTACGCGCTTCCGTCCAGGTAGTGGCGGCATGCAAGGCTGGAACGGAAGTGGTTACCAGAGCCAGAGTGAGACTGCGTGTAATCATGGTAATGTTCATCATTTATTTCCTTTCGGTAGTGATGTTTTCAGGCAAAATAAATCCCTGATGCTGACGCACCAATAAATCTGGATGTTAGGTTTTATGTTTAAAAATGGATGTCTTTCTTACTCTATATGGCGGCTTATTTTATTACGGTAGTCTTCCCATTCCGGTGAAAGATAAAACTCGCTGTTCAAAATACCTTTCATGTCGTCCACGCCCCAACAGTGAACTCCTCCTCTATTTTCTGAAAAAACACAGTAATTATTCAGTGCGATGAAAACAGAAACAGGTATTTCACGGCCGCCGGCAAGCGTTGAGAAAAGGTGTTCGGGAGCCAGCAGGGTATTGACAGCACCCAGCCGTGCCGCCTTTCTCATTGTTTCACAGAAAGCCAGAAACGCATCTGTGCTTTTATTCTCTGCCTTTGCATTGCGCATGACGCCGGTGAAATCAATCACCCGGAGGTTAATTCCGTTGACCTTCTTCAGGCGGCTGATGCAGACAATAATATCGTCCTTGTGGCTGATAGTTCCGCACGTTGGCGGGGGGCTTTCCCGGCGCACCAGGTTTATGGTGGGAGCGGTTATGTCGCTGGCCGAAAAAAGCGGGTCAGCCACCTCAGACCTACGGGTCAGCATGACCGGCCTCACTGGATGGTCATCGGTGCCGTCAAACCAGTCCGGGGAGACGCCAAACAAGGCGGCGATATGACCGATAACTGGCGTGGTCAGGTAATCCAGCGTGCGTTCCCGGCTCTCCAGCACGCTAACCCCCATGTTCATATCAGCCAGAAGCGTAGCCACGTTTGTCAGGCTCAGCCTGTGTGCGTCCATCAACTGCCAGAAGCGGTCATACATATGCGTAACGGTGGCTTGACGTGGGGTCAGTGTATGGAGCATGACCCCCTCGACCACCATGTTGACCAGCTCGGCGGCAGAAATCCCCAGATTGCGTGATACCCGCGTGATGAATTCCCGTGCAGCGGGACGAAAGCGAATGGCCATTGGCGTGCCGCCAGTCTTTTTACCGTCGGAAAACTGACGAACCCGTTGCTGCATTTCCGTATCCTGCTCCAGCACAATACGCGAGAGAAGCGTTGTCATGTTTTTACGGTTCATAAAGCCCCTGGTGTTGGCTAATGCCATGATTAGATTTAAATCATGCTCATTTGTAGCCGCTGTGATTACGTTACCTGTGTCGGCGGCGCATGTATAACAGAGAAATTCGATCGTTCAGATCGATTACTCGCATGTATCCAGTGTGCAGCGTCACTGTTGCCGGTGACAGCCGAAATTATTTTCCCGCATCAGAAGAATGATTGCGTATCACCATCACGGGCCACTGCGTACGGGCAGGGCTGCGCCAGCGCCACTGTCTGAAGAGGATTTCCAACTGCATCACCGCCCTGGCTGCCGGGGAGAACGGGACGTTGAACACCCTGTGCCTGACCGGGCACGCGTTTTCCGTCAGGTGTGCCAGCAGTCGCCGCACACGGCTGCCGGTCAGCAGGTGAGAAGAGACAATAACTGTGTGGTTATCTGCCAGTGCTCGACAGGTTGAGGCATTGACGCTGCACCAGAACGCGCGGAGCTGCTCAGGCGTTAGGTTCGTGGTGGGCTGCCAGGGGGCGAGATGTACCCACGCACGTCTGCGTCGGCGACTTATCAGCGTCAGCGAGGGCCGGAAGAGGCACTCAGCCCGGCCCAGCACGCGCAGTTGAAAGGGAAGGCTGAATATCAGCGGCCATACAATGAATAACCCGCCACGGGGGGCCTGAGCGGTATAGACATGGCTGACAAGCCCGGAAAGGGCGAACCAGAAGAGGAGGGCGGCCACGACAATGCACTGCTGCATGAGTCACTCCCTGATAGTGCGAAAAAATAAAATGAGGTTGGTAGGAGAGCATCACGTCAGCATCTTGGCAGCCGGAAACTCTGAAGCCGTGCCTGAGATTTTATACAAGCGGGATTTGTAGAGCCGGCTGTTCCGGGTTTTCCGTTGCAAATCTGATGGAGGCTTTTAGCGTAACGTCATTTTATACGGGCAGAATGCCAACGGAGGTGAGCGTGCGTGGGCTGAACTGGTTAACAGGAAGAGGCGGACTGAACAGAAAGACAGACGCTCAGGCACAGCCTGTACACGCCCACGCGGTGTCTGATGAGGGATTTCGCCCGGCACGGGCGGGCGAATCGCTGTTACAGACGGAAGAGCGGCGACGTCTAATCCGGGTGCTGTTGGAGAACAGCCCGCTGTCACCGCAGGTGACCGAGGCCTGGTGGCTGCGTCCGCTGGAAGAGATGGCGGCGCGTGTACAGGATTGCCCGGCGGCATGGCATGGCCAGTACTCTGGCGCTGGGGGATTTACCGACCTGAGCCTGCACGTGGCGGCGGGTGCGTGGCATGATGCTGCCACCGGTCGCGACACCCGAAGAGCAGGCTGAACAGATACCCGGCTGGGCCTGTGCGGTTTACTGGGCCGAGTTGCTTCACAATCTGGAGTGGCTGGCGCAGGTGGAGGGCGCGCTAAAAGGTGGAGAGCGGTGGTATCCGGGTCTGAGCGTGCCCGGAGGAATATGGCGGGTGCGACCAAAGGCACCGGGAGCCGGGACGCAGAGTGGGATGTATATGGCAGTCAGGCTGCTACCGGAGGCGGTGCTGATATGGTTGCAGCGCTGGCCCGCCCTGTCCGACAGCCTGCTGATGTTTCTGTCCGGACGTCGTGCTGAAGCAGGGATGCTGAGCAGCATTATCAGCGAAGCGCGAAATGGGTGTGGCATGCCTGTTACTGCGGTTTTATCTGCGCCGTCCCCTCACGCGAGCGTGCATGCGGGGCCAGAAAATGACCTCATCACCCCAAAATTATATGAAACTGATGCGCCGCCATTGTCCAGTGTCAGCAGTGCTTTGGCACCTCTAGGGCCAATTATTTCTGACGCATCATTATATATACTCCCACCCCGGAAAATGAAGCGTCTCCAGCGCTAGCGATGAAAGTTCAACCGCCACTGACACTGGCGTCAGCGTTGTCAAATGATGAGGTAGCCGCCCCCGCAGACAATGACAGTCCTCCCGTTGATGGACAGACGGGGGAGTCCTCTACCGGACGTCTCCTGTCAATGCTGGATCTGATGGCAGAAGGAAAGCCGCTTACGCCATCTAATGCAGTCGCCGGGGTAATGAAAAACGGGGGAGTGGAAACAGGCATTGGTGAATTGTTTCTGGCCTGGCTGCAGGACAGCATTGAGGACGGTACGTTGTCCATCAATGAGAAGGACAGCGTGCTGCACGTCCTGGCACAGTTTGTTTTTCTGGTATTGTTTTTACCGCTATACCGCAACGGCGTGCGACGGTGTGGCAGATAAAGACAGGCTGCAAAAAAGTTTTGAGTCTCTGGGCGTACATCATTCACGAAATGGTAAGGGGCTGTTTCATTACCATCAATACGACACACCAGATAAAAGCGGTCGTTTTACCAAAATGTCAGGCTACATGATCAACGCTGACATTATTTTTAAAAAAGGGTGCTGTCCGGCGGACAGTATATGGCTTTCAGCGAAAAAATAATGCTCTTTGCATGAGTGAATAAACCGAGGTCTTTATGATGGATTATGTTTCATTTTATAATGTTCTGGATGATTATTTTATCAGTAAAGTTCTACGACCAGCGTCTGAATGGAGTTACATGAAGGTTGTTAGGACATTTATTGAATTTTGCGGGGAAGACATCTATCCAGAAAACGTTACCCGGATGGATGTTCTGAGATGGTGGCGTCATATACTGACTGAACAGGGTTTGAGTAAGCGAACCTGGAATAATAAAGTTGCTCATATGCGTGCCATCTTTAATCACGCTATCAGATATAAACTTATTTCAGAAAGAGAGAATCCATTCAGGCTTGTTGTTGTTAAACCTGATATTAAACGTAAAAAAACACTAGCCAACGAGCAGATAAAGAAAATTTATCTGGTGATGGAAAGAAAAATTATGGAGGAGCAGTCAGGGATCGATGACCCTAGGCCTAATGCTCTTAAACCTGCGTGGTTCTGGATGACAACCATTGATACCCTGAGATATACCGGCATGCGCCAGAACCAACTGCTTCACATTCGTCTGTGCGATATTGACTTGAAGAACGGGATTATAAATCTTCGCCCGGAGGGCTCAAAAAACCATCGTGAGCACCGTGTTCCAATTACTGACAGATTGAGGCCCCGTCTGGAGCATCTTTACCATTTATCAGTCAGAAAAGGTGCTAAAGCGGAAGACCAACTGTTTAATATCAATCGTTTTAACCTGAAAAAAAACGTGCTGGGCAAGAACATGGATCACCCGCCGTTAAGGGCTTTTTTCAGAAGACTGTCTAAGGAGTGTGGTTGTGTCATCAGCCCACACCGTTTCAGGCATACGATCGTAACAGACATGATGAAAAGACCAGAAAGAAGCCTGAACGATGTACAGATGTTGTTGGGACATTCAAGCCTGGCTGTAACGCTGGAATACGTTGAAGCAAACATCGACAGTCTGCGTAGAAATCTGGAAGCAGCATTCGCTTTCTGAGATTGAACTAAGTCAAATTAATAAGGGTTTAATAATCAAACGGGAAAAATCAGGGTGAATTTCTTTACAGACCGTTGACAGAGCGGCGCTGAAAAGGTAAATACCTGTAAATGAAATTGTTGGGATGTGAGAAATCTGGATGATGATGTTGGCATCATCCAGATTATCAGTCCCTAAACCCTCAGGTGAAGAACAAGCTGCCTCATTCTACACGATGACGATTAGGAACCAGTGTCATGCCCGTTAGGGATCTCGTCCCCTAACGACCAGGCTCTGAAGATGGTGCCCGGACTCGGAATCGAACCAAGGACACGGGGATTTTCAATCCCCTGCTCTACCAACTGAGCTATTCGGGCAGCGGGGCGCATTAAACCGTATTGGCCGGGAAGCGTCAACGGTTTTATGTGCTAAAAGTGTAAAAATGCATACGGTTGCTGGTTTTTCAGTCAAAGAGCGTATGAATCACCGCTTTGGCCTGTCAGCATGATCCTTTCTCTCCGCTTAGCGCGCTGTTTCTGAGGTACTGCGCCCCATTTGCAAGATATATTCGGCCAGCCGTTTGGCGGCCAATACGTCAAGGATCTGGTGCTTTACCCACAGTTTTTTCAGGCAGCATTTCTATCTGCTGTGCCACCGTATCGGTGTCCATTTCGCGCAGCAGGCCGCTAGGCTAGCCTCATGCTGTATCTTTGCGTTGCATTCTGCTTCTTTCCATTCGGTTCCGTACTTATTGCCCCGTTTTTTGCAAATGTGCGTTGAACGTTGGTGCATCCATAAATCCGGTAATTCTCTGGTCGGCCAGCTCTTGGCCAGTACCGTTAAAGAACAAAATAGTTGGTAACCCAATGACTCGCAAGCGTTTCAGCAACGCTGCTTGTTCGGCGTTATTGGCGGTCACGTTTGCTTGTAGCAATACCACGTTGGCCAGCTTAGCCTGTACTGCTGCATCGCTGAAGGTATATTTCTCGAACTCTTTGCAGGCTACACACCAGTCGGCGTATAGATCCAGCATCACTGGTTTGCCCTGTGCCTGTTGCAGTGCCACCTCAAGTTGCTTGATGCTATTGATGTGGGTGAAGTTCAGGTGAGCCTGATGAACTTTCTGCGTGTTGTCAGCGCCGAAGACCCAATCCTGTAACGGTCTGGCGGTGATCACGGTTGCTGCCAACAGCAGGAGTTGCAGTGCCTGCACCCAGCCGCGTGAGGCTTTTAGGCTCAGGGTGAACGCCCAGCCGAAGAACGCCAGGCCGAGTAGGCTCCACAGGCGTAGTCCCCATACATCGCCGAGCACTCGTTCCATCAGGAATACAGGCAGCGCTAAGATCACAAAGCCGAAGCCCTCTTTCACATACTGCATCCACGGCCCGCTACGTGGCAGCAGGCGGTTACCGAATAGGGTGACGATCACCAGTGGAATCCCCATTCCGAGCGCGTACAAATACAGTGTGCCGCCGCCGGCCCACATGTTACCGCTTTGAGCGATATACAACAGGATGGCACTGAGCGGAGCAGTGGTGCAGGGAGAACAAATCAAGCCAGCTAGCGCGCCCATTAGGAACACACCGGTCAACGAGCCACCACGCTGGGTGTTGCTCCAGTTTGCCAGCCGGGTTTGCAGCGCAGAGGGTAGTTGCAACGAATACAACCCGAACATGGATAACGCTAAAGTGAAAAACAACACCGATAGGCCGATCAGCACGTAAGGGTGTTGCAGCGCAGCCTGAAATTGTAGCCCAGCAGCCGCGACCACCAGGCCCAACAGGGTATAGGTCAACGCCATGCCCTGCACATATACCACCGCCAGTGCCAGAATGCGCCCACTATTGTGCGGTCTTTCGTAGCCAAGAATGATGCCGGAAATTAGTGGGTACATCGGTAGTACACAGGGGGTGAAAGCGATGCCGATGCCGATCAACAGTGCCCACAGCGGCGAGAACGGCAGGCTGGCCGGTTCTGTTTGAGCAGCGAGCGGCAAAGCAGTGACGGCATCCAGTAGGATAAGCCGTGTTTCCGGCGTATAGCAGAAGCCAGCTTCTGCACAGCCCTGATAGGTGACGCTCAGGCTGGCATTGGATGCCGCCTGCTTTAGTGGAATGCTTAGGTTAAGCTGTTGTTTGAAAATGGCGACTTCCCCAAAGAACTCATCCTTATGGCTTAGCCCTTCTGGCAGTGTGAAAGCCCCCAGCGTTACCTGCTGTGGCACCAGTTTGATTTGCTGGCGATAGAGATAATAGCCGGGGCGAATTTGCCAGTTCAGAGTCAGTTGGCGATCCTGCTGCTTAAAATCGAAGGCAAAAGCTTGATCAACGGGAACGAACTGGTTACCGCCATTTTGGCCGAACAACGAAGCTTGCGCCGCCTGCGGCAAGAAAAATAGGCTGCAAAGCAGCAAAATCAGTTTAATAATATGTTGATCCATAAGGTAATCTTTATCTCCGGCTATCGACGGCAGCACCAGTAGTTCGGATGTCTGGTACAGGCGATGTAGTTTAGGGTGCAGAATCAGGCGTCTTGATGGCGATGATCGCGTTTGAATAACATCCGCACGTCGTATTTTTGCTCCAGTTCCCCGCCTTTACATCGTGCGGCAACGCGATGCAGGCATTCAGCACCACTGGTACCGCCAGTTGCTGAGCGTTGGCTTGGTCGGATGCGCTACAGAGTATGGTGACAGCTTCGCAATCTGGCATCTTCAGCCCTCTCATGGGATTGTGTGAGCACTATAACTTGAAGAGAGATTAGCTAGAAGCCAAGTTTATTCCCCGTGGGTAAATTGGGCCGCAGTGCTGCTGAACACCAAGCGCACAGGCACCTAGCAGCGAACTCAATACTGTCCAGCCTGGCACCTATTATATGACCATGAGAATAAATGAGGATTGAGCGTTAATTTTTGTGGGCGTAGGAAAATAAAAGGCACGCTATCTAGCAGATTTAGCATGCCTTTTAGGTTACCAGCCTTTTCTGTTATTATTCATTTTCCTCTGTACAGCGTTTGGCTTTATATGCCGGGTGCATCAAGTTCTCCACAGAGAAGATGTCATCTAGCTCCGCTTCGGTCAGCAGGCCGCGTTCCAGTACCACCTCGCGCACGCTTTTGCCGGTTTCGGCGCAGATTTTCCCAACGATGTCACCGTTGTGGTGGCCGATGAATGGGTTCAGATAGGTCACGATACCGATAGAGTTGAAGACATAGTGCTCACACACTTCTTTATTTGCGGTGATGCCATTAATGCATTTTTCCAATAGGTTGTAGCAGGCGTTGGTCAGGATATGGATCGACTCGAACATCGCCTGGCCGATCACTGGCTCCATCACGTTCAGTTGTAACTGACCCGCTTCTGCCGCCATGGTGATGCAAGTGTCGTTGCCAATTACCTTGAAACATACTTGATTGACCACTTCCGGCACCTCCGGGTTGACCTTGGCCGGCATGAT
Organism: Macrosiphum rosae; assembly: GCA_016617965.1. Lineage (NCBI taxonomy): Eukaryota > Metazoa > Arthropoda > Insecta > Hemiptera > Aphididae > Macrosiphum > Macrosiphum rosae. The sequence continues at coordinate 11,263 of WHPZ01580234.1, forward strand.
GGAGGAACCTGCCTGCAATTCTGGCCGGTTGATTTCGTTCAGGCCAGTGCGTGGGCCGGAAGAAAGTAGGCGCAGGTCGTTGCAGATCTTGGACAGTTTGACCGCCAGGCGTTTCAGTGCGCTGTGCATCATCACGTAGGAACCGCAGTCGGAGGTGGCTTCGATCAAGTCTTCCGCCTGCACCACTGGCAGGCCGCTAATCTCTGCCAGTTTTTGCACCGCCAGAGTCTGGTAGCCTTCCGGGGTGTTTAGCGCGGTGCCGATGGGGGTGGCACCTAGGTTCACTTCCAGCAACAGCTCCTCAGTGCGCCGCAGGTTACGGGTTTCTTCGTTCAGCAGCACGCTGAAGGCATGGAATTCTTGGCCCAGGGTCATTGGCACTGCGTCCTGCAACTGGGTGCGCCCCATCTTCAAGATGGTTTTAAACTCTTTCGCCTTGCGGTCAAAACCTTCGCGCAACTGGTTAATGGCATCGATCAGCTTTTGGTTGGAGGCGTAAACCGCGATGCGGAAACCAGTCGGATAGGCATCGTTGGTAGATTGGTATTTATTGAGGTGATCGTTCGGGTTCAGGTATTGATATTCGCCTTTCTGGTGGCCCATCAATTCTAGCCCAATGTTCGCTAGCACTTCGTTGGTGTTCATGTTCAGCGAAGTACCCGCACCGCCTTGGAATACGTCTACCGGGAACTGATCCATGCATTTACCCTTGTCTAGCACTTCATTACAGGCTTGGATGATGGTATCGGCGATGTTGCGTTGAATGGTTTTGAGTTCTTTATTCGCCATAGCTACCGCTTTTTTCACCATTACCATGCCACGGACAAACTCAGGAACATCGCTGATATTACTGTTGCTGATATAAAAATTTTCAATTGCACGCAGAGTGTGAATACCATAGTAGACTTCTGCGGGTACTTCTCGTTTCCCTTATAGGTCTTCTTCGATACGAATGTTGTTTGACATGAGAACCTTCTCTAATGATGTTGTTGAATTAATTATTTTCAGGCCAAAGGCTATTAGAGATGCCGCCTAAATTTATGTTGCTAGGAGCTTTGGGAATGAAACGATTGACCACTACGCCCATCGTAGTCCAGTATCATATGTTGGATAGGAATAAATGACTAAAGCCAGATCACCTTATGAGGCTTATAAAATCATGCTTTTCTTGTTCTGTGATCCCTTTCACGTTTGCTAACCTGAGTAATGAAAAAAGGTTGTTAGTTGAAATGGGCAGCGGATATCCCAATTGTATCAATCAGTCTTGTACAGCCGCCCTTTTCGCTTAGGCACCTCAGAGCGGTTGCGCTCTATTTATCGATAGGAGAACCAGGTGCGCTGGTTACCAATACTGCTAATATTTCTGCTGGCTTATATAGAAATATCCTTATTTATCAATATTTCTGATGTACTTGGTGTGGCTTTTACCTTGTTGCTGGTGATCTTCACCTCATGCGTTGGCATTTCGCTGATGCGCAACCAAGGTATGAGAACCTTCGTACAAATACAGCAAAAGTTGTCTGCTGGTGAAAGCCCAGCGCTGGAAATGGTGAGAAGTGTCTCGCTGGTGATCGCTGGCTTCTTGCTGATGATCCCGGGCTTTTTTACCGATTTTCTCGGCCTGCTATTGCTGCTGCCACCGGTACAGAAATTGCTGACGCTGAGGCTGATGCCACATCTGTCCGTTTACCGTTTTGGCGGTTTGGGGCCAGGTGGTAACGCCGCCACTGGCAACACCTTTGATGGCGAATTCCAGCGCAAAGGCGACGAGTGCTATATGCTGGAGCAGCGGCCAGATGATCACGACAAGCATAATGATCGCTAAAAAATGCGGCTAAAACCGCGTTTTTTATTTCAGTTGCTAAGGATGATCCTTAAAAGCGAAAATTTTTTTGATTGACCCCTTGAAGGGGGATGGAATGCCCCCATCTCAAATCCCACGTTGCCGGTGATAACAATAAACCCGGTGAACAACCCTAGATCCGATAGAAACCTTCTTACTTACAGGAGAGCGTTCAATGAGTATTCGTCCATTGCATGACCGTGTTATCGTCAAGCGCAAAGAAGTTGAGTCAAAATCTGCTGGCGGCATTGTTCTGACTGGCTCTGCAGCGGGTAAATCTACTCGTGGTGAAGTGGTAGCAGTTGGGAAAGGACGTGTGCTGGAAAGCGGAAACGTCCAACCGTTGGATGTGAAGGTTGGCGATACTGTGATTTTCAATGATGGCTACGGTGTGAAAGTAGAAAAGATCGACAATCAAGACGTGTTGATCATGTCCGAAAGCGACATTCTGGCAATTGTTGAAGCGTAATTGCGCTTTATCTTCTGAACTGAACGAGTTGAAGGGAAATACTAATGGCAGCTAAAGACGTAAAATTTGGCAATGATGCTCGCGTGAAAATGCTTCGCGGCGTAAATGTTCTCGCTGATGCAGTAAAAGTGACCTTAGGCCCGAAAGGCCGTAACGTAGTGCTGGATAAATCCTTCGGCGCTCCTACCATCACCAAAGATGGGGTATCCGTTGCGCGTGAAATCGAATTGGAAGACAAATTCGAGAACATGGGCGCGCAGATGGTGAAAGAAGTAGCTTCCAAAGCGAACGACGCTGCGGGCGACGGTACCACCACAGCAACCGTACTGGCGCAATCTATCATCACCGAAGGCCTCAAGGCTGTGGCCGCTGGCATGAACCCAATGGATCTGAAGCGTGGCATCGACAAAGCAGTTGTTGCGGCGGTTGAAGAGCTTAAAAAACTGTCCGTACCTTGCTCTGACTCCAAAGCCATCGCTCAGGTAGGCACCATCTCTGCAAACTCCGACGAAACCGTGGGTAAATTGATTGCAGAAGCGATGGAAAAAGTGGGTAAAGAAGGCGTTATCACTGTTGAAGAAGGCACCGGTCTGCAAGATGAGCTGGATGTGGTAGAGGGTATGCAGTTTGACCGTGGTTACCTGTCTCCTTACTTCATCAACAAGCCAGAAACCGGTTCTGTAGAGTTGGAAAGTCCGTTCATTCTGTTGGCGGACAAAAAAATCTCCAACATCCGTGAAATGTTGCCGGTGTTGGAAGCCGTGGCGAAAGCCGGAAAACCACTGCTGATTATCGCTGAAGATGTTGAAGGCGAAGCACTGGCGACCCTGGTAGTTAACACGATGCGTGGCATTGTGAAAGTGGCTGCGGTTAAGGCACCTGGCTTCGGCGATCGTCGTAAAGCCATGTTGCAGGATATTGCAACCCTGACAGGCGGTACGGTTATCTCTGAAGAGATCGGTCTTGAACTGGAAAAAACCACACTGGAAGACTTGGGCCAGGCTAAACGCGTGGTGATCAACAAAGATACTACCACCATCATTGATGGCCTGGGAGATGAGGCAACCATCAAAGGCCGCGTTGCCCAGATCCGTCAACAGATCGAAGAAGCGACCTCTGATTACGATCGTGAAAAACTCCAGGAGCGCGTAGCTAAACTGGCTGGCGGCGTTGCCGTTATTAAAGTTGGTGCAGCGACTGAAGTTGAAATGAAAGAGAAGAAAGCCCGCGTTGAAGATGCCCTGCATGCAACCCGTGCTGCGGTAGAAGAAGGTGTGGTTGCTGGTGGTGGCGTTGCGCTGATCCGCGTGGCAGGTAAAATTAGCAGCCTGAAAGGCGACAACGAAGATCAGAATGTTGGTATTAAAGTTGCGCTGTGTGCGATGGAATCTCCACTGCGCCAGATAGTGATTAACGCCGGTGAAGAAGCTTCTGTGATCGCCAACAACGTGAAAGCGGGCGAAGGTAGCTACGGTTACAATGCTTACTCTGAAGAATATGGCGACATGATCGCGATGGGTATCCTGGACCCGACCAAAGTAACCCGTTCTGCTCTGCAATATGCGGCTTCTGTGGCTGGTCTGATGATCACCACTGAATGCATGGTTACCGATCTGCCGAAAAGTGATGCGCCTGATTTAGGCGGTGCTGGTGGCATGGGCGGTATGGGCGGTATGGGTGGTATGGGCGGCATGATGTAATATCCCCCACGCTTGCGTGTGCTATGAAACCCCGGTCAACGGTGAAACTGGCCGGGGTTGAATAAAATGGTCACTCCACCCTGCGAGCAGTATGCTGACAGGGTGCTTTTCTTTCTGCGGGATATCATGCAAAATGTTATGCTCATTAGCTGGTAAACTGAAAAGTCATCAACGGTCACTTAAGGCGTTGGTCAAAAGTTGAGGCAACGGATGCTTAGGGGATGGCAATGTTTAAAAAAATTTTTTTATTAATTTTCAACATGATATGGGGAATAAAATGCGGATTAAAGCCTTGCTGGGTCTCTTGACCGTTGTACTGCTGGCAGGTTGCAGCACTTTTCATAAACTCACTACTGCAGGTCAGCAGATCACATTTACTGATAGCAAACCGGCGGCGGAATGCCAGTTACTTGGTGAAGTGACGGGTACTCAGAGCAATTGGTTGTCCGGTAACGGCGGTGAAGGTAGCTCAATACGCGGTGCAGCTAACGATCTGCGTAATAAGGCAGCGGCCATGGGAGGCAATATGATCTACGGTGCCAGTAGCCCGAGCCAGAACCTGCTGGCTAGTTTCGTTCCACTGGATAGCAAAATGCTTGGCCAAGTTTATAAATGCCCTTAATAAATAAAAAAGAGGAATGCCTAAATATGACTCAGATTGATGACAAACCCCAGATGATGTCTTTCTGGGGTTTGTTTTTTTAATTAATGATATTTAATCTATGGATTTATCGTGCTCGGGTGATGTGGTTCAATTATCGCCATCGGTTCTAGAAACACTTTGTCAGCAGTCTGAGTCATATTTAGGCATTTCTCTTTTTTGCCTCTGCGGCGTACTTCAATCTTGTATTAGATGCAGATCGAGCGGCGTTTTGCTGGGTTTGCCGCCCACTTCGCGCGTCAGGCGCGGCACCAGATAGCCGGAAACTTTGCTCAGCAGCGCCTGCATGATGGTGCGTGCTTCGTCGTCGCTCACCATGAAGTGCGCTGCCCCCTGTACCTTGTCCAGCATGTGGATGTAGTAGGGCAGAATACCAGCATCAAATAGCGCGTTGCTTAGCGCCGCCAGCGTGTCTGCATCATCATTGATGCGACGCATTAGTACACTCTGGTTGAGCAGCGTCACCCCGGCCAGACGCAACTGTGCCATGGCCGCTTGCAGTTCGCGGTCAATCTCGTTGGCATGGTTGATATGGGTGACCATCAGCACCTGTAGACGCGATGCTGATAGCCATCGGCACAGTTCGGGTGTAATGCGTGCCGGGATCACTACCGGCAGGCGGGTATGAATACGCAGGCGCTTTAGGTGTGGGATAGCCGCCAACTCGCCGATCAGCCAGCCCAACTCATGATCTTTCGCCATCAGCGGATCGCCGCCAGAGAAAATAATTTCATCCAGTTCTGGATGTTGGCGGATATAATCCAGAGCCTGACGCCAGTTAGCCTTATTGCCCTGATTGTCCTGATACGGGAAATGGCGGCGGAAGCAGTAGCGACAGTTGATTGCACACCCTCCCTTGACTAGTAGCAGCGCGCGATTGCGGTATTTGTGCAGCAGGCCCGGCACTACGCTGCGCTGTTCATCCAGCGGATCAGTGGTGAAACCGGGGGCGTTGATGAATTCTTCTTTGGCAGTGAGCACCTGGCGCAGCAGCGGGTCATTGGCATCGCCGGGCCGCATGCGCGCAGCAAAAGCGCGCGGCACCCGCAGCGCGAACAGCCGACGGGCATCGCGCCCCTGTGACAGTTCTGGATGTGTACTCAATGACAAAAGCCGCAGTAATTCATCAGGATTGGTAATAACATCGGCGAGTTGATGTAACCAATCTTCTCTATAAGCTGTATTTTGAGTTACAATGTGTGCCATTTTTTGGCTAAGCTACCAGTTCAAATATTTAGAGGGCCATCATGGCGACTTATTCTAGCAACGATTTCCGTCCGGGTCTTAAAATCATGTTCGAGGGCGAACCTTACGCTGTCGAGTCAAGCGAGTTCGTTAAGCCTGGTAAAGGCCAGGCGTTTGCCCGCGTAAAAATGCGCCGTTTGTTGACTGGCACCCGCGTGGAAAAAACTTTTAAATCTACCGATTCTTGTGAAGGCGCAGATGTTGTTGATACCAACATGAACTACCTGTACAGCGACGGTGATTTCTATCACTTTATGCACCCTGAGACTTTTGAGCAGCATCAGGTTGAAGCAAAAACCGTCTCTGATGCGGCAAAGTGGCTCCAGGATAATGCGGAATGTATTATCACTCTGTGGAACGGCCGTCCTATCGCTGTTCAGCCACCAAACTTTATCGAAGCAGAAATCACTGATACCGATCCAGGGCTGAAAGGTGATACTGCAGGTTCTGGTGGTAAGCCAGCAACCCTGAGTACCGGTGCTGTGGTTAAAGTGCCATTGTTCGTACAGATTGGCGAAGTGGTTCGTGTTGACACCCGTTCTGGCGAGTACGTATCTCGCGTTAAATAATTGTCAAGGTAGAGGAGCCACTGTGCTTCCTCTGTTTTATCCCTGCCCGTTGCACGTTGGCAGACTCCACATGATGGAGAAAACTCTGTTGGCTGTGGTCACCCTGTGATTACTGATGTTCCTTAGCGGTTGTAAGTAGGTTTCGCGGTTCTGGCGAAGATGTTTAGGCTATAGCGGTTGTAAGTAGGTTTCGCGGTTCTGGCGAAGATGTTTAGGCTATATCGCTTACAGCCAGCTAAGATCACTAGATATATACCCGTCATACATCGAGTTGCCTATGCGTGAGCTTTCTTCGCTCACCCCAGTCACTGACGGGTGTCAGCGCCTGGGGACGAATCTACCTCATCTCTGAGGTTCAGCCCGTGCCCACGCAAGCGCTGTTCAAATCAGTTCCCAACCGATTTGTCACTGCGTTGCCGCCTTCCTGCCACTCGAATGATTTAGGGTATAGTTATGTATTCGTGCGAAGAAAGGCGGTATTAGACCGCAAGCCTTACTAAATTTTACGCAGTTTAGGACGCGGCTTGCCCACTTAAAGGGCTGTTGTTTGGCCGTTATCAAGCGAACGGGCCGACCCGTTTACGCATCATTATTTTGGGACGCCCCCAAACTTATGGAGGCCGTTTTATGGCCTGGATTGTTTTGCTTATTGCTGGTTTGCTCGAAGTGGTGTGGGCTATTGGTCTGAAATACACCCAGGGTTTCACCCGTTTGACCCCCAGCATCATCACCATCGCCGCGATGGTAATCAGCATGTTGCTGTTGGCGCACGCGATGAAAACGTTGCCTACCGGCACCGCCTATGCGGTGTGGACTGGCATCGGTGTGGTAGGGGCGGCAATTATGGGGATGGTACTGTTGGGCGAGTCGACCAACATCGCTCGTATTATCAGCCTGTGCCTGATTGTGATCGGTATTCTTGGCCTGAAGTTCACCAGTCATTAAGAAGTTGGGAGAGGCGGCCAACGACATTGGCCACCTGGAGGGCTTACAAGGTCATGACCCCAATCAGAGTGACCATACTGAGGATCGCCGCCAGGCCGTAGAACACCCATTTGTCGGCTGGTAGATGGATCTTCAAGTCATGCATCGCATGGTGGATGCGGTGCAGGCCGCACCATAGCGGCAGAATGATCATCAGCAGCAGGAATAGGCGGCCGATCAGGCTTTGGCAGAACGCCAGCACTCTTTCATAGCTCAGCGCTTCGCCGGGGAACAGTCCCAACGGCAGCAGAATGCCGACCAGTAACACCATGGCTGGCGCGGCTATCGCATTCCACATGCCGCCAGCGCCGAACAATCCCCAGAAAATTGGTTCGTCAGAGCGTTCAGGTGCTTGATTTATCATATTTCCTCCGTATTACATCAGGGCCACGGCCAGAATGATCACACTGACTACCAGGGTGACCGCCCATAGTCCTATGACGATTGGCATTGGCCCCATTCTTTCGCTGTTAATCACGATATTGGCGGCTTTTGGTGCCAGATCGAACCAAGTTTTGGTGTGCAGTATCGCTGCCAGCAGGGCGACCACATGAATCAGTAGCACCAACGGGTTTTGCAGGAAACCGACGAAATTGGCCCTGTTGTCCGCGCCGCCTTTCAGCGCGAACACGCCATACAGCAGCACGATGCTAAACCATACCGCCAGCACCGAGGTGCCTTCGCGCAGCATATAGAAGCGATAGAAGCCAAGTTTTTGCCACCAAGACGGCGTCATGGCGCGCACATAGGGCTTACGTTGAGTTTTCATGGCAAATTTTCTCCCTTATTGCGGCTTCAGCATGGTGATCATGAAGTCTTTAGTGCTTTTCACTTTGCCTTGCTGAATGGCGGCGGCCGGATCGACGTGTTTCGGACAGACTTCGGAACAATAGCCGACGAAGGTGCAGATCCAGACGCCATTCTGGCCGTTGAGCGGCACCATGCGCTGTTTTTTGCCGTGGTCGCGGTTATCCAGGTTGTAGCGCTGCGCCAAGGTGATCGCCGCCGGGCCGATAAATTGCGGATTGAGGCCGAACTGCGGGCAAGCGGCATAGCACAGGCCACAGTTGATGCAGCCGGAAAACTGGTGATACTTTGCCATTTGTGCTGGGGTTTGCACGTTCGCGCCTTCCTCCGGTTTGCGGTTGTTGCCGATGATATAGGGCTTCATCGCCTCCAGGCTCTCAATAAAGTGGGTCATGTCGACCACCAGATCGCGCTCGATCAGGAAGTTGCCCAGTGCTTCGACCTTCATGCCGTCGCTGTATTCACGCGAGAAGGTTTTGCAGGCCAGCTTCGGCACTTGGTTGACCATCATGCCGCATGAACCGCAGATTGCCATGCGGCAAGACCAGCGGTAGGAGAGATCCGGTGCCAAGTTATCCTTGATGTAACCTAATGCGTCGAGCAGCGAAGTCTGCTCATCGTAAGGCACCGAGAAGGTATCGAAATACGGTTTGGTATCGCATTCTGGGTTGTAGCGCATGACTTCGATTTTCAGGGGGGTCATCTCAGTCATTGGCCTGCTCCTTATTCTTTTCTCGTGCGCATCGGCTTCAGCACCGTAAACGCGTTTCGCTGGTGGCAGTTTGGTGATTTTCACATCGCTGTACTCTAGGTGTGGTGAGCCATTTGGGTTATGAAACGTCAGCGTATGCTTGAGAAAGTTGACATCGTCACGTTCGGTGCAGCCTTCGTCCAAACGCTGGTGCGCACCGCGTGATTCTTTGCGATTGATGGCGGAGTGCGCCATGCATTCGGCAACGTCTAATCCGTATCCCAGCTCGATGGTGTATAGCAGGTCGGTGTTGAATACGCTGGCGTTGTCGGTGATTTTGACCCGTTTGAAGCGTTCTTTCAGTTCCGCCAGCTTATCGATGGTTTTTTGCATCAGATCTGGCGTACGGTAGATACCGCAACCTTCTTCCATCAATAGACCCATTTCGTCGCGGATCTTCGACCAATTTTCGTTGCCTTCTTGTTTCATCAGGTTGCTCAGTCGGGTCTCGACATCGCGTCCTTGGGCTTCAAGTACACTACTGTTGGCCGGGCCGCTTTCCAGCGCCCATCGTGCGGCGTGTTCACCGGCTACCTTCCCGAATACCACCAACTCGGCCAGCGAATTGGAACCGAGGCGGTTGGCACCATGCAGCCCAACGGAAGAGCACTCGCCAACCGCGAATAACCCCTTGATACGGGTTTCGCAGGTCTGGTTGGTTTCAATGCCGCCCATGGTGTAGTGCACAGTTGGGCGTACTGGGATCGGCTCCTGCACGGGATCGACGCCGACGTAGGCTTTGGCCAGCTCGCAGATGAACGGTAGCCGCTCCAGTAGCTTTTTCTCACCCATATGGCGCAGATCAAGATAGACTACATCGCCGCGTGAGGTGGTGATGGTGCGGCCAGCACGCCTGGGAGACTTTGTCGCGTGGGCCAAGCTCCATATATTTGTTCTTTGGTTCGCCTACTGGTGTTTTCGGCCCCATACCGTAATCCTGTAGGTAACGGTAGCCATCCTTGTTGATCAGAATGCCACCTTCACCACGGCAGCCTTCAGTCATCAGGATACCGGAGCCGAATTCCATATCGCGCAATGGCACGCCATGGTGGAACGCCATGCCCATGCCATCACCGGTGACGATGCCGCCGTTGGTGTTGTAACGATAAACGCGCCCAGCACCGCCGGTGGCCATGATGACAGCATTGGCACGGATCGGCACACGGGTGCCTTCCAGCATATTCATCGCCACTAGGCCGCCTGCCTGCCCCTCATCCACCAGGATATCCAGCACAAAATGCTCGTCGAAGCGCTGGATCTGCGGGTACTTTAGCGAGGTCTGAAATAGGGTATGCAGCATATGGAAGCCGGTCTTGTCGGCGGCGAACCAGGTGCGCTCAATCTTCATGCCGCCGAAACGGCGCACGTTGACTGAGCCGTCCAGTTTGCGGCTCCATGGGCAGCCCCATTGTTCGAGTTGGGTCATTTCACGTGGGCATTGATGCACGAAATGATCGACTACATCCTGCTCACACAACCAATCGCCGCCAGCGACGGTATCATGGAAGTGGTAATCAAAGGTATCGTGATCCTGAGTGACAGCAGCGGAACCCCCTTCAGCGGCGACCGTATGGCTGCGCATCGGGTAAACTTTAGAGATCAGTGCGATTTTAAGTTGGGGGTTGGCTTCCGCTGCGGCTATTGCGGCACGTAAACCAGCGCCCCCGGCTTCAACAATGGCAAGATCGGCGTTAAAAGTTTGCACTGCATTCCTCCAATGTTCTGCTAAGAGCGGTAAACTTTAAAAATTAGTGAAACTCTTCGGGTGTTAATTTATTAACATTGTTATTTTTTTGTTAATCTTGGCTATCTCCCACCAGTTTATGCGGAATTAACTATACCTAAAGCCCAGCAGGAGAAATTTGATGTAATCGATTGTTTTGTCGATTAACTACCCATCGGCGTGTTTAGCGCGCTTTCACCTTTATTCTTGGCTTTTTAATGTGATCACTCCGCCGCAGGTGAAGAATTTGTTTGCGTGATGGGATACGAGTAGACTGCACCTCCTGTTTGATTTCGGAGTATTGAGCATGAGCGAAGCGGCAAGCTGGCAACCAAGTGCACCCATCGCCAATTTGTTGAAACGCGCAGCAATCCTGGCTGAGATCCGGCGTTTCTTCGCCGATCGTGGCGTGCTGGAAGTTGAGACGCCCACCATGAGTCAGGCGACGGTTACCGATATTCACCTGTTTCCGTTCCAGACGCGTTTCGTCGGGCCAGGGGCGGCGGACAGCCTGACGCTTTATATGATGACCAGCCCGGAATACCACATGAAACGCTTGCTGGCCGCGGGTAGTGGTTCGATTTATCAGTTGGGCCGCAGTTTCCGCAATGAAGAGGCTGGGCGCTATCACAACCCGGAATTCACCATGCTGGAATGGTACCGCCCCCACTACGACATGTACCGACTGATGAATGAAGTGGACGATCTACTGCAACAGGTGTTGGATTGCGCTAGCGCGGAGACCCTGTCCTATCAGCAGGCGTTCCTGCGCCACTTGGATATCGATCCGCTGTCGGCAGAGAAAGCACAGTTGCGCGAAGTGGCAGCCAAGCTCGATCTGAGCAATGTTGCCGATAGCGAAGAAGATCGTGACACCTTGCTGCAACTGTTGTTCACCATTGGGGTGGAGCCACTCATTGGCCGTGAAAAGCCTGCTTTTGTGTACCACTTCCCGGCCAGCCAGGCGGCATTGGCGGAGATCAGCACCGAAGACCACCGAGTGGCGGAGCGTTTTGAGGTGTACTTCAAAGGTATCGAACTGGCGAATGGCTTCCGTGAACTGACCGATGGCAGCGAACAGCGTCAACGTTTTGAGCAGGACAACCGTAAACGTGCGCAGCGCGGCTTGCCGCAGCACCCGATCGACAACAATTTGCTGGATGCCCTGCAACATGGCATACCCGCCTGCTCCGGAGTGGCGTTGGGCGTCGATCGGTTGGTGATGTTGGCGCTAGGTGCCGAGAGCCTGAGTGATGTGCTGGCCTTCCCGGTAGGGCGCGCGTAAACATCCGCTTCTCTGAATAGCAAAAGGGTTCGCATTGCATGAACTGCCCCCCGGAAGTTGGACGGGGTAAATTCAAGGGGCCTGGAGAGGTGCAGTTTTTATCAAGTATTCACTCCAGTTCAAACTCGACGCCATCCGGTATTATCTTACTGAACCCTTTTTTACTGCTCCATTGGCTACAGGCTACCGGATTCGCGTTTGGTGTTATGCGGCGGCGTGGAAGGTGGTATGCGGCCATTGTTGGTCAGCCACGATAGTGTCTCGCTGCGTACCTGGAATGGCGGGTATGGTAGGGTAATGCCATGCTGGCGGTAGCCGGAAAGGATCAATTGGTGAATTTCATGGCGCAGCGGCATGCGGTGACCCATCTCGGCGGCGTAGATGCGCAGTTCGAAGATCTGAATGCCCTGTTGCAGATCGACCAGATAAACCTCTGGTGCCGGGTTGTCCAACACCAGCGAACAGCGCTCGGCGGCGTTGGTCAGGATCTTGGTCACCTCTTCGCTGTTGGCATCGGCCGGGGCTGGTACGGTCAGCACCACACGAGTCAGGGTGTCCGATAGCGACCAGTTGATGAATTGCTCGGTGATGAATGCCTTGTTTGGCACGATGATCTCTTTGCGATCCCAATCCGAAATAGTGGTGGCACGGGTGTTGATCTTGGTAACGCTGCCAGTCAGATTGCGGATCGTTACCGTATCGCCGATGCGGATTGGTTTCTCAAACAGGATAATCAGGCCGGAGATAAAGTTGGAGAAGATTTCCTGCATACCGAAGCCCAACCCCAGACTGAGCGCAGTGACCACCCATTGCAGTTTCGACCATTCGATGCCAATCCAGGAGAAGCTGAGCACTGCACCAAACAGCAGCAGCAGATACTTGGTGATGGTGGTAATGGCGTATCCGGTACCTGGCGTCAGATCCAGATGTTGCAGCACCGCCAGTTCCAATAGTGCCGGTAGGTTGCGCACCAACTGCATGGTGATGATCAACACTAGAATGGCGATCAGCACGGCACCCAAGGTGATTGGGTGCGTGGTTTCCACGCCATTGACCATCGAGGTAACGTCCCATAGGGAGATGTTTCCCAGGAAGGCAAAGGCGGAGTGGATCTCTGACCACAACACGATCACCGACACCAACGCGATCATCGTCAGGATCGAGCGCACCAACTGCAACGATTGGGCGCTGATGGCGTCCAGATTGATCTCTGAATCATCCATATCCATCGAGCCTTCGATACTGTTCGGTGTATGCGGCGTTTCTTCTTCGCCACGGGTGCGCTGCGCCAGAATGTCGGCACGGCGTTGCTTGGCACGGTCAAAGGCGATGCGCCGTCGTTGGATCAGCATCCAGCGACGAATAATGTGATAAACCACCAGTAGGAAGAACCAGATCGCTACCGAGGTTTCTAACCGTGCCAGCAATGCCTGTGAGGTGGCCAGGTAGCCAACGCTGGCGGCCAGCGCCGCCAGCAAGGGTGCTGACAGCAGTAGCCCCCACAGCGAGCTGTTGACCATGTTGTCGCCGGAGCCTTTTTTGTCGAGATGCAGCGGGATGCCAGCGCGTTTCAGGCTGTTGGTGACGATGGCCAGTGCCAGGCACAGCAGGATGAAGCACAGCCGGCCCAGAGTATTGGCAAATTCACGTTCTTTCAGGCTGTCAAAGGTGATCAACGCCATGAGTAATGGCACGATCAGCCAGATCGACATCTTGTAGTAGCGCATGGCCAATGAAACCTGTTTCACTGGCCAGCGGAAGTGCACGATAAAAAGCCCTTGCGGATGGGCGAAGGCGGCGCAGATCATGCATACCCACAGGATCGGTAGTGTGGCAGTGACCCCCTTGCCGATCGCTTCTGCCACCGGGTAGTTCCAGGCGCTCTGCAAGCCAAAGCCGAGCGCTGCCCATAGCACCGGCAACGGTAGCGCCACCAGAATCGACCAGAATACGGTACGCAGCGTCAGGGAGAACTCGTCTTGCGTGACCTTGCCCACTCGGCTGCTGGCGCGCGCCAGGAAGGCGTGATAGTGCTTGCGTGAGCTGATGCTGAAAATCACCAGCAGTAGGGCACCAAAGATCGGGATCAGCGTTTCGCGGCTAGTCACCATCATCATAAAGGCACCGCCAAGCTGTGCCAGCGTATCTAGCGACAACAAGCGTGTCAGATCGTGCGCGACGTTAAGGGGGTAGGACAGGGTGATCGGATTGACGTTCGGCACCCAGAACAAATAACGATGGGCGGCGTCGCGGATTTCATTCAAGGCCTCAATCAACTGAGTGTTGGCGACTTTCAGTTTGGTCAGTTCGATGATCTGGGTATCGCAGCCGGATAGCAGCGAGTTAAGCAATTCACGTTGAGTGCGCAGTTGCGCATCGGCGATGCGGCGCTCCGCGTTGGTCAGTTCACTGCCATCGTCGCGCTTGAATTGGTGTTGTGGCAGTTTCTCCAACTGATTTTCAAACCGCAGACGCTGTACGCGTAACTGAACCATATCGCCGTCTAACTGCTGCGGTTTGGGCATATCTGGCAGCGTTGCTACTTGGGCGCGCAGGGTTTCACCCAACACCGACGAGGAACCGAGCCATTGTGCCTGCTCAACGATGGTGCTTAGCGCCTGACGCACCTGTAACGTTTGTACTGCGGCCTGCCGTTGTTGGGAGGAGATCAAATCCATACGCTGTGCTTGGTTGTTCAGCGCAGTAGAAAGGACACGGTTAATCTGCAACTGTTCACTGATGCTTTTTGGCAGATTGCCGTTTTGCTCCGCCAACTGCTCGGTTCTTTCCAACGCCAGTTCGGCTTCGCGTTGGCGCTGTGCGTTGAGGTTGTTACGTAGTGCCAGCAACTGAACGTCAAATTTCTCGTGGCGCTTTTTGTAAACCTCAGCGCGCATCCGCGCCAGTTCCTGGCGGTTGTTGGCCGACAGTTGCGCCAGTTCTAGCTCATCCACCTTGGCTTTGCGTGCTGCGGCTTCTGCCTGTAACAGCACCAGCGCCGCTTGAGTATATGCGGTGGTAGATTGCGCTTGCAAGCGGCGCTGTACTTCGGCCAGCGCCCGGCGAGCATCGGTCTGTTGTTGCAACTGTTGGCCGAGTGAATCGCTAATTTCCCGCGTACGTTCCTGTTCCTGTTGCAGCAGACGTGCCTGTTCCAGCAGTAGGCTGCTGGTCTGTAGGATCTGCTGTTCCAGAACGCTGGCCGGTAGATTGTCGCTATTGGGTAAGATTTTGCTGTTTTCCTGCGCTAACTGATGGCGCAATTCCAGCATCATCTGCGGGAAGTCATCGATTACCCGCTGATACTGTTCGGAACGTGCCATCGACTCCTTACGCTCCGAGAGCCAGTTGAGGGCGCTATGCAGCGTCTCAATGGTTTCCACCTGATTAGGCGTGTTCTTGTTACCCTCGGCCTGTTTCAACTCTTGCTGGAGCTGAGCTTCAGTGGGTACCGTGGCGGCCAGCACCGGTTGGAATAGTAAATAGCCGAGCAGTAGCGTAATAATCAGGCGCACAGCGTTAATTCCTTCAGATCTGCGGTGATTCAGCAGCGGCAACTGCGGCTAGGATTTCGGCAAAAGCCTCGCCCATGCGTGTGACGCTGCCGTTATTCAACTGTGGTGCGAACTGCACGCTGCCTGCGGTAAACAGGTTGATCACCGTCGAACCGAGTTTGAAGCGGCCCATTTCGGCACCTTTTTCCAACGCAATCGCCCCTTCTTCACCTGTGGCAGGGTAAGCCCAGCGTTTGATGATACCTTCGCGTGGTGGTGTGACGGTGCCAGCCCAGACGGTTTCGATGCTGCCAACGATAGTGGCACCGACCAGGATTTCCACCATTGGACCTATGGCGGTATCAAACACGCAGATCACGCGTTCGTTGCGCGCAAACAGGTTTGGCACGTGGGCGGCGGTGAGCGGATTCACCGAGAACAAATCGCCGGGCACGTAGATCATTTCGCGCAGCACGCCAGCGCACGGCATATGCACGCGGTGATAGTCGCGCGGTGCCAGGTAAGTAGTAGCAAACAAGCCGTTGCGGAAAGGTTTAACCAGCATAGAGTTACTGGCCAGCAACGCTTCCAGGCTGTAGTGGTGACCTTTGGCCTGGAAAATCAGTTCGTCGCGGATCGGGCCGAGCTGGCTGATGGTGCCATCGGCAGGTAGGGCAAGCCAGTTGGTGTCGCCGATGATTGGCCGCGCGCCTTCACGCAGCGGACGCACGAAGAAATCGTTAAAGGTTACGTAGGAGGCCAGATCTGGATTTTGTGCTGTCTGCATATCTACACGGTAGTAGCGGGTGAAGGTTTTCACTACCAGTTGGGTCAGCCAGCCAGCTTGTTTACTCGCACCCCAGCCAGCCAGACGGGTCAGTGCCTGTTTTGGCAACCAATACTGCAATTTAATCTTGATGTTATCTAGCACATTAACCTCTTGAATAATAAAGGGCACGCATTGTAATGTGGGTTACCCCACTGCCAATGTTGCTCGCGATGATCAGTCTGTCGCGTCAGTGAAGTTTTTACGTCCCCTTACCTGCGCCATTCTTTCCAGAATACGGTGATAATTGTCAAAACGTTCTTCCGCGATATCGCCTTTCTCCATCGCCGCGCGGATGGCGCAGCCCGGATCGGTGTCGTGGCGGCAGTCGCGGAATTTGCAAGCGCCTAAGTAATTACGGAATTCGACAAAACCTTGAGTGATTTGTTCCGGCTCCAGATGCCACAGGCCAAACTCGCGTACTCCTGGGGAATCGATCACATCCCCGCCGTGCGGGAAATGGTATAGCCGTGCGGTGGTGGTGGTATGTTGCCCTAGGCCCGACACCTCGGAAACCTGATTGACCTGAATTTGCTGTTTGGACGGTGGCAGCAGCGCGTTCAGCAGGCTGGACTTGCCGACCCCGGACTGACCGGCGAAGATACTAATGCGCCCGGCCAGTGCCTGTTCAAACGCCGCCATGCCTTCGAGCGTCTGGCTGGATACTTCCAGCACCCGATAGCCAATCCTGCGGTAGGTCTCCATCATGCCGTCAATCCGCTGGCGTGCGGCGGTGTCCAGCAGGTCGATCTTGTTCAACAAGATCAGGGCTTCAACCCCCAGCGTTTCACAGGCTACTAGATAACGGTCGATGATGTTCAGCGAAAGCTCGGGCAGGATCGCCGAAACGATAACGATCTGATCGATATTGGCGGCGATCGGTTTCACGCCGTCATAAAAGTCTGGGCGCGTTAGCACGGAAGTGCGTTCGTGCACTGCTTCCACAATGCCTTTCACCCCTTCATGGGTACCGACGCCGGGACGCCACACGACACGGTCACCGGTAACCAGCGATCGCAACGTGCGGCGGATGTTGCAGCGGTGCTGGGTGCCATCTCTCGCTTCAACGTCGGCGTGCATCCCAAAACGGCTGATCACCCTGCCGTCCTGCGGTTCCCCCAGTTGGGAATCATCCAACTCTGGCTTGTTATCAGAGCGCTTTAGGCGACGCTGATGGTTCGCCTGAACGCGGCGTTGTTGACCTTTGGACAGTTTGTTCTTGCTCACTGCGCCTCACTTGGATCCGCTTTATAGCCTTCATATTTCAGGCCGCAGCGGCGTTGGCTTCCCTTGCTCACTCTAGTCACTGGGTTGACCAAGCTCCTAGGGATTTGCACGTTCGCCACCTTGCCGTAGCCTAGAATCTATTGGGTATATATCGCCGATGGCGACCAAAAAGACTATGATACACACTATTTTATATTAAATAACCGTTGTCAGCCGCCATGTTTGGCGAAGGGGTGGCACCGCCCGCGTATTGTTTATCTTTCGGCTTTTAGGCAGGAAATATCATGACAGGAAACGAAAGCAACCTGATTTGGATCGATCTGGAGATGACTGGGCTAGATCCAGAACGTGACCGTATCATTGAGATCGCCACGTTGGTCACCGATGCCAATTTGAACATTTTGGCCGAAGGGCCAGTGATCGCTGTGCATCAGTCTGACGAACAACTTGGGCTGATGGATGACTGGAATGTGCGCACTCACATGGGCAGTGGGCTGGTGGCACGGGTGAAGGCTAGCCATCTTGACGATCGTGCCGCAGAGATGGCCACCATCGCTTTCCTGCGGCAGTGGGTACCAGCCGGTAAATCGCCTATCTGCGGGAACAGCGTGGGCCAGGATCGACGTTTTCTGTTCCGCTACATGCCTGAACTGGAGGCTTACTTCCACTATCGTTATCTGGATGTCAGCACCTTGAAAGAGCTGGCGCGCCGTTGGAAGCCGGAAATTCTCAACGGCTGCAAGAAGCAGAGTACCCATCAGGCGATGGATGACATCCGCGAATCGGTCGCTGAACTGGCGTATTATCGCGAGCATTTTATTCAGCTATAACGGCTCCAATATTTGCGCTGAAAACGCCCATTTCTGCCGCTTAATTTACTGACTTGATGCTTTATGCGGCAGTCAGACAAAAAAGGCATTTTTTTGTTTTTTAGGGCTTGCGGCTAAAAGGATTTCTCGTATAATGCGCACCCCCTACCGATGAAGAATTCGTTAAGCTTTCAACATCGATACGCTGTGCGGGAATAGCTCAGTTGGTAGAGCACGACCTTGCCAAGGTCGGGGTCGCGGGTTCGAATCTCGTTTCCTGCTCCAGTTTTCTCTTTTTTTCTAGCTCCGTTCAGCGCCTGTTCTAGGGCGGTGCTCTGTTGCATTTACACACTTGGTATAAGTGTTGTGAACAGACTTATCCACAGTTCGTCTATATAACACCCTAGTCTAAAAAATCAATACTGCGCAAGCAGCGTGTTTATTAAATTGATTTATAACGATATTTTTTATATAAAAACATTACCTCGATCACTTGCTCTTTTTTTTACAGTTGAAAGACAACGCATTTTTATTTTTATCCACAAATCCATAAACAGACTTGGCCTCCCGGTTTATAGGTCTGCCATTGGCTTTAAGCATCCCGATACCTTTTCCACAGCCCGTATTAAGCGTTTTTCATGCCGTCGGCCCCCTAGGCTCTAAGCTTTGTGCGGGGACATGCGCACCTTGCGCGTTATCCACCGACAATTGATGCACTGAACTTGCTGGCATTAAATCCTGAGAAGCGTCAGAATCCCGTGATCACTGTGCATTCTGAGGAAGGCTGCGCTTGTTAGGATATCGCAGTACTTGCTACCGTTTCGCAAGGCGTGAATACAAAGAATAAGGAACAGGTTGGCAACAGATTTATTGCCGCACATCCTTCATTTCGTTAATCCTGAGTGGGCAAAATAGACTTTATCACATGAAAGAACACGTTTTACCTCTGCCGGATGAGGCAGCGACTGTCGCAATAGGGGCCGCCTTGGCCAAAGCCTGTGATCGCGCTAGCGTAATTTATCTTTACGGTGATCTGGGCGCAGGTAAAACCACCTTCTGCCGTGGTTTTTTACAGGGCTTGGGTCATCAGGGGAAGGTAAAAAGCCCTACTTTCACGCTGGTGGAACCGTATGCACTGCATCCGCTGACGGTTTATCACTTTGATCTGTATCGATTGGCCGATCCAGAAGAACTCGAATTTATGGGCATTCGCGATTATTTTGTCCAGGATGCCATTTGCCTGGTTGAATGGCCACAGCAGGGCAGCGGCGTGCTGCCGGAAGCGGATCTGGTGCTGTATCTCAGCTATCATAATCAGGGGAGAGCAGCAAAGATTCAGGCGGTTTCCGCTTATGGTAGCCAGCTTCTAGAGCGTATTCACGGGCAATAGGAATGACGCCGTAATGATGTATGCGTTGAGAAAACTCGTCTTAATCGCCTTGATCGCCGTGCTGGGTTCATTGGGTGCGGTCAGTGCGCTGGAGGCGTCTGCGTTATCCCACATCAACGTGTCCAGTACCCCGCGCGAAGCAACAGTTTCGGTGAGCTTTAATGGCCCACCAAGCTATGCTTTTTTCTCGCTGCATGGGCCGGAACGTGGGGTGCTGGACGTGAACCAGAAGGGTAAGGTCGGTGGCCTGCCGCTGAACTTCAGCGGCCAAAATCTGGTGAGAAGCATTCGCTCCAGCGCGCCAAAAGATAATCAGAGTGTGCGTCTGGTGTTCGATTTGACCCAGCGCGCCAAGATCCGCGTGGCTGAGCGCCAGAACGGTGGGGTGCATATCCTGGTGTTCACCCTTGTCGCTGAGGGCGGCGCTAACGCGACTTTGGTACGTAAGGCTGCGGTGGCTGCTCCGGTGACGATAAGCCAACCGCAGCCGATGCGGCTAGCGCCAAGCGGCGCTAATCCTTTTACCAATAAGCCTAGCATGGTGGCGGGTATCACAACGGGAGTCACACCGCGCAGCAGTCGCGTTTCCGCTGGTTCTGGCGACCGGGTCGTGGTGGCAATCGACGCCGGACACGGCGGGCAAGATCCGGGTGCCATTGGCCCGAATGGTCTGAAAGAAAAGAACGTTACCATCGCTGTCGCGCGCCGTTTGCAGGCGTTGCTGAATGATGATCCGCAGTTCAAACCGGTGTTGACGCGTAACGGCGATTACTTTATCTCGGTGATGGGGCGTTCCGATGTGGCACGCAAACAGGGTGCCAACGTGTTGGTTTCGATCCACGCTGATGCTGCACCTAATCGCAGCGCCAACGGCGCATCAGTCTGGGTGTTGTCCAACCGCCGTGCCAACAGCGAGATGGCCGGCTGGCTTGAGCAACACGAGAAACAGTCTGAACTGCTCGGTGGCGCTGGCGATATGCTGGCCAATAGCCAGGCCGATCCTTATCTAAGCCAAGCAGTGCTGGATCTGCAATTTGGCCATTCGCAGCGCGTGGGTTACGACGTGGCGCTGAAGGTGCTGCAACAGTTGCAGCGCGTAGGTTCGCTGCACAAGCGTCGGCCAGAGCACGCCAGCCTTGGTGTGTTACGCTCGCCGGATATTCCATCGCTGTTGGTAGAAACAGGATTTATCAGTAATAGCAAGGAGGAGCGGCTGCTAGGCAGTAGCGCGTATCAGGATAAAATTGCCGGGGCCATCTATAATGGCCTACGCGATTATTTCTTGGCGCATCCGCTACAAGCCGATCCAAAGATGGAAAGCCGACCGTTGGACAATGTGGCTGGCACCAGTCGCCGCGTAGGTGGCAAGACCCAGATACATGTGGTTAAGCGCTCGGAAACGCTGTCTGGTATCGCCGACAGCTACGGCACCACCCTGGCTGTGTTACGCGAATTGAACAAACTGAAAAAGAATGGCGTGTGGGTTGGTCAACGCCTTAAAGTGCCGGCCGATAAAACTGCGGCTACCTTTACCTCTATCACCAAGGCGAAAACGCTGGCGCAAAAAACCGTTAAACATAAGGTGACCCAGGGTGATACGCTGTCATCTATAGCTACGCGTTATGGTATTAGCGTCAACGCCCTGAAGCAGGTGAATAAATTGAAATCGGACGTTGCGCCGCTGGGTCGGACGCTGACTATTCCGCAGGCCTAGCGCCATCATCATAGGAGTCAACATGCCTATCCAGGTGTTACCGCCACAACTTGCCAACCAGATCGCTGCCGGAGAAGTGGTCGAACGGCCAGCATCTGTGGTGAAGGAACTGGTGGAAAACAGCTTGGATGCTGGGGCAACTTGCATTGATATCGATATCGAACGCGGCGGTGCCAAGTTGATCCGCATTCGTGATAACGGCTGTGGCATTGGCAAAGATGACCTTGCGCTGGCTTTGGCGCGCCATGCCACCAGTAAAATAAGCACCCTCGACGATCTGGAAGCCATCGTCAGCCTTGGTTTTCGCGGCGAAGCACTGGCCAGCATCAGCTCTGTTTCCCGTTTGAGCCTTACCTCACGTACCGCCGAACAGAGCGAAGCCTGGCAAGCTTATGTTGAAGGCTGCGATCAGACGGTGACGGTCAAACCCGCTGCGCATCCGGTCGGCAGTACGCTGGCAGTGCTGGATCTGTTTTACAATACCCCGGCACGCCGCAAGTTCATGCGTACTGAGAAAACCGAATTTGGTCATATTGATGAAGTAGTGCGGCGTATAGCGTTGGCACGCTTCGATGTAGCGATCAACCTTAGCCATAATGGCAAGCTGATTCGTCAGTACCGCGCGGCGAAAGAGAAAAACCAGCATGAGCGCCGGCTGAGCAGCATTTGCGGTTTAGCTTTTTTGCAGCATGCACTGAACCTTTCCTGGCAGCATGGCGAGTTGTCAATCTGTGGTTGGGTGGCCGATCCCGCTGGCGCACGACAACTGGGTGACATACAGTACTGCTACGTTAACAGCCGCATGATGCGCGATCGCTTGATTAACCACGCGATCCGCCAAGCCTATCAGGATCAGCTCAAAGACAATCAGCAGCCCGCTTATGTGCTGTATCTTGAGGTAGACCCGCATCAAGTGGACGTAAATGTTCACCCAGCTAAGCATGAGGTGCGCTTCCATCAGGCGCGTCTGGTGCACGATTTTATTTATCAGGCGGTAACCCGGGTGTTGCAGCAGGCTGGCTCTGCGCTGCTGGCGGAGGAACCGGCCGAAAAGGAAACACCGACCTGGCAGCCGGAAAATCGCATCGCCGCTGGCGGCAACCACTTCTCTCAGCCTACACCGTGTTGCGAAAAAACACCGTCTTCACCACCAGCGTCCGCTCACGGACGCGCACCACAGCCAGCCTATCATTCGGGCAGCGGCTACCAAAAGCGTGAAAGTGAGTTGTACGGCAAGCTGTTGCAAGCTGCCAAGCCCCAGGACGAAATGTCAAAGCAACCGCTATTTCCACCGGTAAAGTCCGCGCAGGAAGCGCTGCCAGCAAGCAACTCGCACAGTTTTGGTCGGGTGATGATGATCCATCCGCCGTGTTACGCACTGATTGACTGGCAGCATCAGCCCGCTTTACTCAACCTGCTGGTGGCGGAGCGCTGGCTGCGTCAGACACAGCTCAACCCGCCGGAAGAAGGGTTGCGCTCACAGCCGCTGCTGGTTCCGATCAAGCTGGTGTTGAGCAAAAATGAAGCGACGGCGATAGTGCGCCATCAGGCGCTGTTGGTGAAAATGGGGTTGGATTTGCAGGCGGATCACGGCCATGTGATGCTACTGGCAGTGCCTTTACCATTGCGTCAACAAAATTTACAAAAACTCATTCCTGAGCTGTTAGGCTATCTGGCCGGGCACCAGGAAATGTCACCTACAATGTTGGCCATTTGGCTCGCTCAACGTTTAGGCAGTGAGCATCAACAGTGGAACTCCTCGCAAGCGATACAATTGCTGACCGATGTTGAACGACTCTGCCCGCACTTGGTCAAATCGCCACCGAGTAGGCTTTTACAACCCGTTGATCTCCAGGCCGCACTGGCGGCTCTTAAGCATGACTGAAATAACACCACGTCCCCCGGCTATTTTTATCATGGGGCCGACTGCTTCGGGCAAAACTGAGCTAGCGATCGCGCTGCGGCAGCGCCTGCCTGTGGAACTGATCAGCGTGGATTCCGCATTAATTTATCGCGGTATGGATATCGGCACCGCCAAGCCAAGCGCCGGAGAGCTGGCGCAGGCACCGCATCGGCTAATTGATATCCGCGATCCGGCGCAAGCCTACTCAGCGGCGGATTTTCGCACCGACGCGTTAAAAGAGATGGCTGACATCACCTCCGCTGGGCGCATTCCGCTGCTAGTGGGTGGCACCATGCTGTATTATAAGGCGCTGTTAGCAGGGTTATCGCCGCTGCCTCCCGCCGATCCGTCGGTACGCGAGTGTATAGAACAGCAGGCGGTGGAACAAGGGTGGAAGGCTTTGCACCGCCAGTTGCAGGAAATCGACCCGGTTGCGGCATTAAGAATTCATCCGAATGATCCGCAGAGACTCTTCAGAGCACTGGAAGTTTTTTTTATTTCAGGTAAAACTTTAACGGAAATGATTAAAATTTCGGGTGAATCGTTGCCGTATCATGTCCACCAATTTGCGATAGCGCCGTCCAGCCGTGCGTTGATTCATCAACGCATTGAGCTGCGGTACCAGCAAATGTTGGCGGCGGGTTTTGAGGCGGAAGCGCGCGCACTTTTTGCACGGGATGATTTGCATATAGATTTGCCTTCCATTCGCAGTGTTGGCTACCGCCAGATGTGGTCATATTTGTCTGGCGAAATGAGTTACGATGAGATGGTTTATCGTGGTATTTGCGCAACGCGTCAGCTAGCCAAACGCCAAATGACCTGGTTACGCGGCTGGAATTCGGTGCATTGGCTGGACAGTGAGAAGCAGGGAGAGGCTTTGAACGCGGTAATACAGGTTGTTAGTGCATAGGTTGAGTGATTGTGTACAATTGATGAGTATTCAGCGCGCAAATTTTTGCATCGTTTATTTTATAGAGCCAGCAGGCTCTTATTTACAAACAACAAGCATATAAGGAAAAGATAGAATGGCTAAGGGGCAATCTTTGCAAGATCCGTTCCTGAACGCATTGCGTCGTGAACGGGTTCAGGTTTCTATTTATTTGGTAAATGGTATTAAGCTGCAAGGCCAGATTGAGTCTTTTGACCAGTTTGTCATCCTGTTGAAAAACACCGTAAGCCAGATGGTTTATAAGCATGCTATTTCTACGGTTGTTCCGTCACGTCCGATTTCACACCATAGTAATAATCCGAATGGCGGTACCAGTAATCATCACCATGTTAACAGTCCGTCTGCGCCGCAGCAGCCACCGCAGGAAAGTGATGAAGCTGAATGAAGCGCTTTGTCAGCCCGCCATGGCGGAGAACATAAACAGCTGCGTGCTGTTTATGTTCCTTAACCTTGTTGTTTATGTCTGTTTGAGAGGTTGCACGCTTGTTTGACCGTTATAAAACCGGTGAGCAGGCCGTCTTGGTTCATATTTACTTCTCGCAAGACAAAGATACTGAAGATTTCAGCGAGTTCGAATCCTTGGTGTCCTCGGCGGGTGTCGAAGCTTTGCAAGTGGTGACAGGAAGCCGCAAAGCTCCACATCCTAAGTACTTTGTCGGTGAAGGAAAGGCCGAAGAAATCGCCGATGTAGTAAAAGCCAGCGGCGCATCTGTTGTTCTGTTTAATCACTCCCTCTCCCCGGCGCAGGAGAGAAACCTTGAGCGTCGGTGTGAATGCCGGGTGATTGATCGCACCGGGTTGATTTTAGACATCTTTGCCCAACGCGCTCGCACCCATGAAGGTAAGTTGCAAGTAGAGCTGGCGCAGTTGCGCCATATCGCCACACGCTTGGTGCGTGGTTGGACGCATCTGGAGCGCCAAAAAGGGGGGATTGGCCTGCGTGGACCGGGCGAAACTCAGTTAGAGACTGACCGTCGTTTGTTGCGTGATCGCATCAGCTTGATTTTGCGCCGTCTGGGGCGGGTTGAAAAGCAGCGTGAACAAGGCCGACGGGTGCGAACCCGTGCCGATGTGCCTACCGTGTCGCTGGTGGGCTACACCAACGCTGGCAAGTCCACCTTATTTACCGAATGACATCTCCCGGGGTGTACGCAGCAGACCAGCTATTTGCCACCTTGGATCCCACTCTGCGGCGTATTAGTGTGGCGGATGTGGGCGATACCGTGTTGGCGGATACCGTAGGCTTTATCCGGCACTTGCCGCACGATCTGGTGGCTGCCTTTAAGGCGACACTACAGGAAACGCGTCAGGCGTCTTTGCTGTTACATGTTATCGATGCCGTAGATATCCGCGTCAATGAAAACATGGAAGCGGTTAACACCGTGCTGGCGGAGATTGACGCGGATGAGATCCCTACACTGTTAGTGATGAACAAAATAGATATGCTGGATGATTTTGTTCCGCGTATCGATCGCAACGATGAAAACTTACCGATCCGGGTGTGGCTGTCCGCCGCCAGTGGTGAAGGTCTCTCGTTGCTATATCAGGCGTTGACGGAGCGCTTATCGGGGGAAATCGCGCATTATGAGCTGCGTTTACCGCCACAGGCAGGCCGTCTTCGCAGCCGTTTTTACCAGCTTCAGGCAATTGAGAAAGAGTGGAACGAGAAAGATGGCAGTATTGGCGTGGTGGTACGTATGACTAGCGTTGAGTGGCATCGCCTCTGCAAACAGGAACAGAGCCTGATTCACTTTATCGTATGATCATCTCCTGTTACATTTGATAACCTGCTGTACTAGTAAGTGTCAGCCTGAAGTACCTAAATCACAAAATATGGA
Source organism: Macrosiphum rosae (assembly GCA_016617965.1). Taxonomy (NCBI): domain Eukaryota; kingdom Metazoa; phylum Arthropoda; class Insecta; order Hemiptera; family Aphididae; genus Macrosiphum; species Macrosiphum rosae. Next base: position 37,450 of record WHPZ01580234.1, read on the forward strand.
GCTAAACATGGCGTGGAATCAGCCCGGTAATAACGGACAGGACCTCGACCCGTGGGGGAGCGGCAAAAATAATGGCGGCAACTCCGGCGGTAACAACAAAGGTGGTCGTGACCAAGGGCCACCTGATTTGGACGATGTCTTTCGCAAACTGAGCAAGAAATTGAGCAGTTTGGGGGTGAGTAAACGCTCCAACAGCAATAGCGGCGGCACCGACACCTCAGATCCAGGCTATAGCGGCCGTATCATCTGTATCGCGGCGGTTGCCGTAGTGGTGATCTGGGCCGCCAGCGGCTTTTACACCATCAAGGAGGCCGAACGCGGTGTAGTGACTCGCTTCGGTAAGTTCAGCCATCTGGTACAGCCGGGTCTGAATTGGAAGCCGACTTTCATCGACGAAGTGCGCCCGGTTAACGTAGAGTCTGTGCGTGAACTGGCGGCCTTTGGCGTGATGTTGACTTCCGATGAAAATGTGGTGCGCGTAGAAATGAACGTACAGTACCGTGTGACCAATCCAGAAACCTATCTGTTTAGCGTGGTGAATGCCGACGACAGCCTGAGTCAAGCGACTGACAGCGCCCTGCGCGGCGTGATCGGTAAATACTCGATGGATCGTATCCTGACCGAAGGCCGTACCGTGGTGCGTAACGATACTCAACGCATGTTAGAAGAGACCATCCGTCCTTACAACATGGGTATCACGCTGCTGGACGTCAACTTCCAGGCTGCGCGTCCGCCGGAGGAAGTTAAAGCATCGTTCGATGACGCTATCGCTGCGCGTGAGAACGAGCAGCAGTACATTCGTGAAGCGGAAGCCTACGCTAACGAGGTGCAGCCGCGTGCCAACGGTCAGGCGCAGCGCTTGTTGGAAGACGCCAAGGCATACAAAGATCGTACCGTTTTGGAAGCCCAGGGTGAGGTAGCTCGCTTCGCCAAGCTGCTGCCGGAATACAAATCAGCCCCAGACATTACCCGTGAGCGTCTGTATATCGAAACCATGGAAAAAGTCTTGAGTCATACCCGTAAGGTGCTGGTCAGTGATAAAGGCAATAATCTGATGGTGTTACCGCTGGATCAAATGCTACGCGGCCACGCTAATGTTCCGGCGGACAGTAGCGACAAAGACACCAGCCTGATTCGTCTCACCCCTGTTCCCTCTGCCAACGGCGGCAGTAGTTCCAACAGCCAGCAAACCCGCAGTGGTTCGAGCATGAACCAACGCCAGGCAAATGCGCAGCGCGACAACACCACTCGCGTAGGGAGAGAGTAATCAATGCGTAAGTCTTTTGTAGTTATCGTCCTCGCGGTGCTGATGGCGCTATACACTTCACTGTTTGTGGTGCAGGAAGGTCAGCGTGGCATCGTGCTGCGCTTTGGCAAGGTGCGGCGCGACAGTGAAAACAAACCGCTGGTGTATGCACCGGGTATGCACTTCAAGATCCCGTTTATTGAAACCGTGAAGAGCCTGGATGCGCGTATCCAGACTATGGACAACCAGGCCGATCGTTTCGTCACCAGTGAAAAGAAAGACCTGATCGTTGACTCCTACCTGAAGTGGCGTATCAGCGATTTCAGCCGTTACTATCTGGCGACTGGCGGCGGCGATGTCTCTCAGGCCGAAGTGCTGTTAAAACGTAAATTCAGTGACCGTTTGCGTTCCGAGATCGGCCGTCTGGACGTGAAGGAAATCGTGACCGACTCGCGTGGAAAGTTGATGTCAGACGTGCGCACTGCACTGAATACCGGCACTGTGGATGATGGCGAAGAAGTGGCGGCCAGTGGGGCCGATGACGCTATTGCCTCCGCAGCGGCGCGCGTTGAGCGGGAAACCACCGGCAAACAGCCGCCGCTTAACTCGAACAGCATGGCAGCGCTGGGCATCGAAGTGATCGACGTGCGTATCAAGCAGATCAACCTGCCGGCCGAAGTGTCTGACGCTATCTACCAGCGTATGCGCGCTGAACGTGAAGCGGTAGCCCGCCGTTTGCGTTCGCAGGGCCAGGAAGAAGCGGAGAAGCTGCGTGCCAGTGCGGACTACGAAGTGACGCGTACCTTGGCGGAAGCTGAGCGTCAGGCGCGAATCACTCGTGGTGAAGGCGATGCCGAATCGGCTAAGTTGTTCGCTAGCGCGTTCAGCCAGGCTCCAGACTTCTACGCCTTTATCCGTAGTTTGCGTGCTTATGAAGCCAGCTTCAGCAACAATCAGGACGTGATGGTACTCAGCCCAGATAGCGATTTCTTTCGCTATATGAAGTCGCCTGATTCCACGCGTAAGTAATCGCGACAGGTAAATTATCAGGGGCCCGTTTAATCGCGGGCCTTTTCTTATCTGGGGGATGCATGAATTCAACAATCTGGTTGGCGCTGGGGTTGGTTTTAGTGCTGGAAGGGCTAGGGCCGATGATGTTTCCACAAGCCTGGCGCCGAATGATATTGGCGATGACTCAGTTGCCTGACACTAGGCTGCGGCGATTTGGCGGTGGAATAGTGGTTGCGGGTTGTGTGATCTATTACATTTTGCGCAGCCATGCAGAGGGATAAAAATTAGTCTAAAAAATGCGCAATTGCATGCTAAAAGTGCTGAAAATCGAAAATTACGGTGGTAGAATCCATTTTTAAGCAACCGGTGATTTTGAAAAATGGGTAAGAACGTCGTCGTACTGGGCACCCAATGGGGTGACGAAGGTAAGGGCAAGGTCGTAGACCTGCTGACTGAACGGGCTCAATATGTTGTGCGCTATCAAGGTGGTCATAACGCTGGCCATACTCTGGTTATTAACGGTGAAAAAACCGTCCTTCATTTAATTCCTTCTGGCATCCTGCGTGAAAACGTCACCAGCATCATCGGCAACGGTGTTGTTCTGGCTCCCGATGCTTTAATGAAAGAAATGGGGGAACTCGAAGCGCGTGGCATCCCGGTACGCGAACGTCTGTTACTGTCCGAGGCCTGCCCATTGATCCTGCCTTACCATGTGGCGCTGGATAACGCGCGTGAGAAAGCGCGCGGCGCGAAAGCCATCGGTACCACTGGTCGCGGCATCGGCCCGGCTTACGAAGATAAAGTGGCGCGCCGTGGTTTGCGCGTCAGCAACCTGCTCAACAAAGAAACCTTCGCCGTTAAGTTGAAGGAAGTTGTTGATTATCATAACTTCCAGTTGGTCAACTACTACAAAGCTGAAGCCGTTGATTACCAGGCAACGCTGGATTATGTGCTGTCCATCGCCGACATCCTGACCGCCATGGTGGTTGACGTTTCCGAACTGCTGGACAACGCGCGCAAGCGTGGTGAGCTGATTATGTTCGAAGGTGCTCAGGGTACTCTACTGGATATTGATCACGGAACCTATCCGTATGTGACCTCTTCTAACACTACCGCTGGCGGCGTGGCTACGGGGTCAGGTATTGGTCCTCGGTACGTGGATTATGTGCTGGGTATTGTCAAAGCCTACTCCACCCGTGTGGGTGCCGGCCCTTTCCCAACCGAACTGTTCGATGAGACTGGCGAATATCTGTGTAAGCAGGGTAACGAATTCGGTGCCACTACTGGCCGCCGCCGCCGTACCGGCTGGCTGGACGCGGTTGCGGTACGCCGCGCAGTACAGATTAACTCCTTGTCCGGCTTTTGCCTGACCAAGTTAGATGTGCTGGACGGCTTGAAGGAAGTGAAGATCTGCGTGGGCTATCGCATGCCTGACGGTCGCGAAATGACCACCACCCCGCTGGCGGCAGAAGACTGGGAAGGTATCGAACCCATCTACGAAAGTATGCCGGGTTGGAGCGAAAGCACCTTTGGTGTGAAAGAGCACAGTAAACTGCCACAGGCGGCGCTGGACTACATCAAGCGCATTGAAGAACTGACCGGCATACCTGTAGATATCATCTCCACCGGCCCAGAACGTAGCGAAACCATGATCTTGCGTGACCCGTTCGACGCATAATCAGTCCAGGGCTGTACCACGATTGCGGGGTGCGGCCTGTTTAATCTGGGCGTGTTCCTTCCCGTTCTTTATCCTGTTTACTCTCCTCGGTTGCGGATCCACAGCAAAAAATCTTTTTTAATACCTGCTCCAAAACTTGAGACACGCTAAATAATTAGCTACGAACTCTCTGGCTGGTTTATTATCCAAGGAGTCATCTTCTAAATAAAGCCGCAAAGCGGCCTATCAAGACGGGTAACGTGATACCTAGAGGTAGATGTGCAGTTAACGAGTTTCACTGATTATGGCTTGCGGGCGCTAATCTACATGGCCTCGCTGCCACCAGACAAAATGACCAGTATATCGCAAGTGACCGAGGTCTACGGCGTGTCTCACAACCATATGGTTAAGATAATCAATCAGCTAAGCCGTGTTGGCTTTGTCACTGCGATACGCGGGAAAAACGGCGGCATCCGTTTGAGTAAACCAGGCGAAACTATTCGCCTCGGTGATATGGTGAGAGCGCTGGAACCGCTTTCATTGGTCAACTGCCACAGTGATTTCTGCCACATAAGTCCTGCCTGCCGCTTGAATCAGGTGCTCCATCAGGGCGTACAAAATTTCCTTGAAGAACTGAATAATCACACCCTAGCCGATATGGTCGAAGGCAATTCCCTACTCTACAAGCTGCTGCTTGTCGAATAAAACGTCGTTGAGAGACAAAATTCAGCGATATCCTGCTGATGACAACGGAGGTACCGCAATGTCACAAGATCCATTTCTGGAACGAGAAGCAGAAAAATATGAATCCCCTATCCCTAGCCGAGAATATATTCTGGCTCATCTGGCGATACGAGAAACGCCAGCCAGCCGCGAAGCGCTGTCCAAAGAGCTGGATTTAACTGGAGAAGAACAGTTGGAAGCCTTGCGCCGTCGCCTGCGTGCGATGGAGCGTGACGGCCAATTGATATTTACCCGCCGTCAGTGCTATGCGTTGCCAGAACGTCTGGACTTGCTGCGCGGCACCGTTATTGGCCACCGCGATGGCTACGGCTTCCTGCGTATCGAAGGCAGCAAGGATGACTTGTACCTTTCTGCCGAGCAGATGAAGATGGCGATTCACGGCGATGTAGTGTTGGCGCAGTCGCTGGGTGCCGATCGCAAAGGCCGCCGCGAGGCGCGTATCGTGCGCGTGCTGGTGCCGAAAACTAGCCAGATTGTTGGTCGTTTCTTCGTGGACGCTGGTACCGGGTTCGTGGTGCCGGACGACAGCCGCCTGAGCTTCGATATTCTGGTCCCGGCCGATGCTGTCAACGGCGCACGTATGGGCTACATGGTGGTGGTAGAGCTGACCCAACGCCCGACCCGCCGCACCAAGGCAGTGGGTAAGATCGTTGAGATCCTCGGTGATAAGATGGGTACCAGCATGGTGGTGGACATCGCACTGCGCACCCATGAGATCCCGCATAATTGGCCCCCTCAGGTAGAAGCACAGGTGGCTGATCTCAGCGAACAGGTGCCGGAAGTGGCCAAGAAAGGCCGGGTTGATCTACGTAAGCTGCCATTGGTTACCATTGATGGTGAAGATGCACGCGACTTTGATGATGCGGTTTACTGCGAGAAGAAACGCGGCGGCGGCTGGCGCTTATGGGTGGCGATTGCCGATGTTAGCTATTATGTGCGTCCGCGCACCGCGCTGGATGATGAGGCGCGCAACCGTGCCACATCGGTATACTTTCCATCGCAGGTGATCCCGATGCTGCCGGAGGTGCTGTCCAACGGGCTATGCTCCCTCAACCCACAGGTCGATCGCCTGTGCATGGTGTGCGAGATGACCCTTTCCGCCCAAGGGCGGCTTTCGACGGCCAAGTTCTACGAAGCGGTGATGAGCTCCCACGCGCGTTTAACCTACAACAAGGTCTGGCGCATTTTGCAGGGCGATCAGGCACTGCGTGAGCATTATCATCCGCTGGTCAAACATCTGGAAGAATTGTATGCGATGTACCACGTGTTGGATCAGGCGCGCGCTGAGCGCGGCGGCATCGCCTTCGAAACCGAAGAAGCCAAGTTCATCTTCAATGCCGAACGCCGCATTGAACGCGTTGAGCCCACAGTGCGTAACGATGCCCACAAGTTGATCGAAGAATGCATGATCATGGCTAACGTTGCCGCTGCGCGCTTTGTCGAGAAGCATAACGAGCCATCGCTGTTCCGCGTCCACGATCGCCCAAGCGACGATCACATCTCCGCATTGCGCAGTGTGCTGAGCGAACTGGGGCTGACGCTGGGTGGCGGCAATAAACCGCAGCCGAAAGATTACGCCACATTGATGGATGAAGTTGCCGAACGTCCCGATCATGAAATGCTGCAAACCATGTTACTGCGTTCGATGAAACAGGCGATTTATGATCCGGAAAACCGTGGTCACTTTGGTTTGGCGCTGGCTTCTTACGGCCACTTTACCTCGCCAATCCGCCGTTACCCGGATTTGGCGTTACACCGTGCTATCAAATACCAGTCGGCCAAAGAGCATGGTGAATTGAAAGAGCGTTGGACACCAACTGGCGGCTGGCACAGCGAATTTGAAGAGATGTTGCAGTTAGGTGCGCATTGCTCAATGGCCGAACGTCGTGCAGACGAAGCAACGCGCAACGTTGCCGACTGGCTGAAGTGCGACTATATGCAGGATCACGTTGGTGCCGTGTTCAGTGGCATCATCGCCAGCGTAACCGGCTTCGGTTTCTTTGTGCGCCTAAACGATCTATTCATCGATGGCCTGGTACACGTATCGTCGCTGGATAATGATTATTATCGCTACGATAATATCGGCCAACGTCTTATCGGCGAATCCTCTGGCGTGGTTTACCGTCTGGGTGATACGGTGGAAATCCGCGTTGAAGCGGTGCATATGGACGAACGCAAGATCGATTTCGCACTGGTCTCCAGCAGCCGCAAACCCCGTGGCGCTGGCAAAACCGAACGCGATCGTGCCAAGAACGGCGGCCAACGCACTCTGCGCGATGGTACTGGGGCTGGCGCAGTACGTGCTCAAGCGCAGCGCAAACGTCGTGGCGGCAAACCGCCGGCCAACTTTGAGTCGGACAGCACCTTCCGCAAAGACGGCGACAAACCCGCCGACACAGTGAAGAAGGACAAAAAGACCAAGGTCAAGAAAGCGTCGGACAAAACCCGGAAAATAGCGGCGGCGACCAAAGCCAAGCGAGCGACCAAGAAGAAAGGTGCCGAATAGGTTTAACCTATCGCACCTCATTATCATCGGCTGGCGTATGCCAGCCGCACAGTGAAAAGATCATCATGAGCGAAATTATTTACGGCATCCACGCTGTTAAAGCCCTGTTAGAGCGCGACCCGCAACGCTTTCTGGAAGTGTTCATCCCCAAAGGACGTGGTGACCGTCGTCTGCAACCACTGATCACTGAGCTGGAAACGACAGGCCTTGCCGTTCAGGTAGCGAGCCGCCATTGGTTGGATGAGAAGGTTGAGGGCGCAGTGCATCAGGGGATTATCGCCAGGGTGCGCGAAGGGCGGAAGCCACAAGAAAACGACCTGCCAGCGTTGTTGGAAAGCGTTGATACGCCATTCTTGCTGGTGCTGGACGGCGTGACCGACCCACATAACCTCGGGGCTTGCCTACGCAGCGCTGATGCCGCTGGCGTGCATGCGGTGATTGTGCCGCGTGACCGTTCCGCCCAATTGAATGCTACTGCCAAAAAAGTGGCTTGCGGCGCATCAGAGAACGTGCCGCTGATCCGCGTCACCAACTTGGTGCGCACCCTGCGTTTGCTACAGGAAATGAACGTATGGGTCGTAGGCACCTCTGGCGAAGCCGACCATACACTGTATCAGAGTAAAATGACCGGCCCGATGGCGCTGGTGATGGGGGCGGAAGGCGAAGGCATGCGCCGTCTGACACGTGAGCACTGCGACGAGTTGATCAGTATTCCAATGGCTGGCATGGTCTCCTCACTGAACGTCTCGGTCGCTACCGGCATCTGCCTGTTTGAAGCGGTGCGCCAGCGCCTTTGCTCCCCTGGCGGCCTTAAGGTTGGTGAAAAACCGTAAAATCAAAGGTGGGAGGGAGACAGCAAATGGCGCACTTTCTACCATTTACTCCCACCCCGATGAATAAATCCTATGCGGTTCTTGAGTTTCTTATCCTACGCCAGTATGATTACGCGTCATTTTTCAGCCGTACACTAAACACGTTCCTTGCTTCCATGGGCGGCGGCTGACCCTGACAGGAGGCTGAATAATCCGTAAGGAGCAATTCGATGCGTCATTACGAAATCGTTTTTATGGTCCATCCTGACCAAAGCGAACAGGTTCCGGGCATGATCGAGCGTTACAGTGCTACCATCACTAACGCGCAAGGTCAGGTTCACCGTCTGGAAGACTGGGGCCGCCGTCAACTGGCTTACCCGATCAACAAACTGCACAAAGCTCACTACGTTCTGCTGAACGTTGAAGCTCCGCAGGAAGCGATCGATGAGCTGGAAACTAACTTCCACTTCAACGACGCCGTTATCCGCAGCATGATTATGCGCGTTAAGCACGCGGTAACTGAAGCATCTCCGATGGTGAAAGCGAAAGATGAACGTCGTGGCGACCGCCGCGAAGACTTCGCTAACGAAACCGCAGATGATGTAGATGCTGGGGATTCTGAAGAGTAATTGCCACCGTGACGGCCAATCGTCTGGTTTTATCGGGTACTGTGTGCCTAGTGCCAGTTCGAAAAGTGAGCCCTTCTGGGATACCACACTGCCAATTTGTGCTGGAGCACCGTTCGCAGCAGAGGGAAGCCGGATTTAGCAGGCAAGCATGGTGCCGAATGCCCGTGGTTGCCAGCGGACACCCGTCACAAGCATTAACTCAAAGATTAACGGTCGGCAGTCAGGTCACTGTGCAAGGCTTTGTTAGTTGCCATCAAGGTCGCAACGGGCTAAGCAAACTGGTTCTGCATGCCGAGCAGATTGAATTGATAGATTCTGGAGACTAGCCACATGGCACGTTATTTCCGTCGTCGCAAGTTCTGCCGTTTTACTGCGGAAGGCGTTCAAGAGATTGACTATAAAGACATCGCTACGCTGAAAAACTACATCACTGAAAGTGGTAAAATTGTACCGAGCCGTATCACCGGTACTCGTGCAAAATATCAGCGCCAGTTGGCCCGTGCTATCAAGCGCGCACGCTACCTGTCTTTGTTGCCGTACACTGATCGTCATCAGTAATCGGCCACTGTCCATTAACGACTTTGAGAGGATAAGGTAATGCAAGTTATTCTGCTTGATAAAGTAGCAAACCTGGGCAGCCAGGGTGATCAAGTTAACGTTAAAGCGGGCTATGCCCGTAACTTCCTGGTACCACAGGGCAAAGCTGTTCCTGCTACCAAGAAAAACGTAGAGTTCTTCGAAGCACGCCGTGCTGAATTGGAAGCCAAACTGGCTGACGTTATGGCCGCCGCTGTTGTTCGTGCAACCAAGATCAACGAACTGTTAACAGTCACTATCGTGTCTAAAGCAGGCGAAGAAGGTAAGTTGTTCGGCTCTATCGGCACCCGCGACATTGCTGACGCAGTGACTGCGGCTGGCGTTGAAGTAGCCAAGAGCGAAGTTCGTCTGCCGAACGGCGTTCTGCGTACTACTGGCGAGCACGAAGTGCACTTCCAAGTACACAGCGACGTGTTCGCACAACTGAATGTAGTAGTGGTTGCGGAAGCGTAATAACGCGGCTGTAACCCAGTTAAAACGCCAGCCTTGCGCTGGCGTTTTGCTTTTCTGCACCCGGAAAAACACCTTACTCTGTGGCTGGATGTGCACGAGAGCCGCATATCATGTGGTGTTGCGTGACTTGCTTTAGCGTTCGTGGTGGCCGCTGTTGTCGGCCTGCCAACGGAACAGCGCCAGTCTGTTGCCCGCAATGATGACGGACAGCGTGTTGCTCGTGCCGTTGGCGTCACGTTCGATACGCACTTCCTGGACAGCTTGCATATTGCTGAGTGGCTTGTCGTTGCCTTTCACTTGGCCATAGCGAACACTTCATTCACTGGCAGCTTGTTGTTGCGGAATAGTTACGCCAGCGTTTGGCCGGGATGAATAGAGTAACGCTGCCTGGTGCCAATAGGCTTAGAACCTATCTCCTTAGGCTGTTTTATTTGCCATTTTGAACCTGGGCAGTGCTCACCGTCCTTACGTACTCCCTTTAAGGCTCCAGTTGTTGCGTGATGTCCTGGGCCTAACTGGCTGTAACAATGTACGCCTACTGGGATAGGTTCTAAAGTGGAAGGTTGATTACCGCAGGTTCTGGGCTAACAAAAAGTCACGGTTTCCTGTTTTAAGGCAAAAGACAACATTCGCCATACAAGATTTACCCAGCTTTCCTGCGCTGTTATGCTGCGTTCTCGACTTTTTACAGACTTGAGGAAAACCCTATGACAACCCCTTCTTTTGACAGCGTTGAGACGCAAGCAAGTTACGGGATTGGTTTACAGGTCGGCCAGCAGTTGCAAAAGTCCGGTTTGGAAGGTTTACAACCAGAAGCTTTGTTGGCGGGTTTGCGTGACGCGCTAGAAGGGAATGTTCCGGTTGTTCCGGTTGACGTAGTGCACCGTGCGCTGCGTGAAATCCACGAACGTGCGGACCGCTGTGCGCTGTGAACGCCAGCAGACGATGGCCGCTGAAGGCCAGCAGTTTCTGGATGAAAACGCCAAGCGTGATGACGTGACGCTGACCGAATCCGGTTTGCAGTTTTCCGTATTGCAGCAGGGCAATGGCCCGATCCCATCCCGTCAGGATCGCGTGCGTGTGCATTACACCGGTCGTCTGACCAATGGCGATGTATTTGACAGCTCCATTGAACGTGGCCAGCCAGCGGAATTCCCGGTCAGCGGCGTGATTCCAGGCTGGATCGAAGCGTTGACTCTGATGCCGGTCGGCTCCAAATGGCAGCTTTATATCCCGCACACCCTAGCCTACGGCGAGCGTGGTGCTGGCGCATCCATTCCGCCCTTCAGCACGCTAGTTTTTGACGTCGAACTGCTGGAAATTCTGTAATTCGTTACAGCCTTGATCAAGGGTACTTTTCAGCGCCCTCTTTTTTACCCGGTGGGCCGTAAACGCGCGTTCTTCAAAATGAGCATCATGAAGCGGGTAATAAATATATTCTGTAGACAAAATGACCTCATGGCCCCTTGAATGGAAAGCGGCCATCGATGCGCAGTGGCAGAAATTTAGCGGCAGGGCATGCTGTGTTTGCCGGTGGAGGAATTTCTCGCTGTATACGATTTTACCGTGGGTGAGCTGATTGGGATGGATATTTGGCGTAAAAAAAACTAGTCTGCTAACAGAGACAAAGGAACATTTCCCATTGAACTGCTTATCTGAGGTGCATGATGCTGGCGCAAATTTGCCAACTGTCCCGCGCGGCGGGGGCGGCGATTATGGCGGTATATGACGGTGAACAACCGCTTAATATTGAACAAAAAAAAGACCATTCACCGGTCACCACGGCCGATTTGGCAGCACATCACATCATCAAATGCGGCCTAGCAGCGTTGACGCCAGAGGTGCCTTTGCTGTCGGAAGAAGATCCGCCAGCTTGGGAAGAGCGCCAGAACTGGGCGCGTTACTGGCTGGTTGATCCGTTGGACGGCACCAAGGAGTTTCTGCACCGCAACGGCGAATTCACCGTTAATATCGCGTTGATTGAACATGGTGAAGCGGTGATGGGGGTGGTGTATGCGCCGGCGATCGACGTGCTGTATCTGGCGGAAGGTAACAACGCCTGGAAAGAAGAGAAAGGGCAGCGTAAGCCGATTACTGTTAGTAATGCCCAGCCGCCGCTGGTGGTAGTGAGCCGCTCGCATATTGATGATGAATTGAAGGACTATCTGAATCAGCTTGGTGAGCATCAGACCATTGCCGTCGGTTCATCGCTAAAGTTTTGCTTGGTGGCGGAAGGTAAGGCGCAGCTCTACCCACGCTTTGGGCCGACCAATATCTGGGATATTGCTGCAGGCCACGCGGTTGCCGCCGCCGCTGGGGCGCAAATCCACGATTGGCAGGGTAAACCTTTGATCTATGCCCCGCGAGAATCCCTTCTTAACCCCGGCTTTCGGGTATCGCTGTTCTGAGTTAATCCGCCAAAAGCGAGTGCATATTACCCTCTGCTGCACCGCTTCCGGCGTCATGGCTTCATATTTAGCCAGTTGGAGTGCTCTGACCGGGTTTTGGCACCTTGCATCACCGGCGCATAGGGGGTTGAGACCTGTACGGTATTTGCGGGCCAGCCAGTGGGCCAGTTTTCAGAACACGACACAATCAATATAGCTGTACACTTTGGCTTTAAAATCAACAAACTGATAGAACACAGTCCAGCCTTTCAATTTCCGGTTGAGCATCTCTACCCTGTCGATTCTACTTTCACTGTAATTGCCTGATAACACTGCCGTCAGTAACGCTGCGAAGTTTCTGGCTTTGGCTCGCGGGATCGTCGATACCACTCGCATATTGCCGTAGTGGCAACGTTTACGAATGATCCGATGGCCCAGAAAGACAAATCCATCATTGACATGGGTAATTTTGGTTTTCTCCATGTTCAATCTGAGTTTCAGGCTCTCCTCGAGTACGCTTCAGCACTCCTCCCTGATGGCTTCCGCCTGTGACTTGGTGCCTTTGACGATGAGTGCAAAGTCATCGGCATACCGGCAGTAGGCAACGGCGGGTTGCCATCGACATTCGATAGTCTGTTTTCATATGTTCACGAAGGCGAAAATATAACCTGACATAGTAAATTTCTGCCAGGTTATATCTGAATTTAATTATATTAAATGCAGGTTGTTGATAAGTACGTTCTTTAAAAAACTATTTTTTACGCCAAAGATTGCATCTAATTCTCTGTTTTTTATTTTGGTTTCAGTAATTATTTTTCCGCGTGCATTTTTCTTGAACTTCATTGGTGTTTGGTTATATGCAAGACTAAAAATCCGTGAAAAATGTGGCAGAGAGGAAAATTCACAGGCATAACTGATGTCCGTTAAAGATCACTCTGAAGCAAGGTCGATAGATTATTTAGCTAATGCGAGTCTTACTTTCCACATCCATTTTATGGGTGTGGTTCCATAAAAATGGTTGGAAATACGGAAAAATATCAAAGCGTGTCTTTCCAGAAATATCTTCGAGATCTTCTAATAAAATGTCTTCTGAAATATTTTCAATGACGTATTGAATAACTTTCTTATGCAATGCATTTTTTCTTCCTTTGCATGTTTGCCATGTATCCTCAAATGTCTCTCTTCGAGATCATCCATTATTTTCTTTGTAAACGCCTCTTTTTCATTATCAGTCAATCTACGTTCTGACATCGTAGTGGCACACTGAATTTGGCCACCTAAGTTGAGGTGTCATGTTCACGTCAAACTCTTACAGGTGAACCAATGAGTAAAGTATTTACTGCTGAATTTAAACTCGAGACTGCAAAACGGGTTCTCGACCAGAATTACACTTATTTCAGACGCTGCGAAGGCGATGAACGTCAGTCTGTCAGCCATTAACCGATAGGTAAAGTCGCTTCGTATGAAGCGTCAAGCGCTGTTTACCGCCAGCAGACAAAGTGCAGGAAGCAGATCTCTGGTCAAAAAGCTTCGGGAAGAAGGTATCAAGAGCAGCCGCTGGCGGATGATGAAGCTAATGCAGGAAGAAGGACGGCTCTGCCAACAACGTCGGGCTTATAAGGTGACAACAAAGCCCCGTAAGGGAGCGGAAGTGGCACCAAACCTGCTGAACCAGAACTTTAACCCGCCGGGCCGTGACCAGATATGGGGCAGCGACATCACTTATCTTAAGACCGGAGAAGGCTGGCTGTATCTGGCGGCCATTATGGATCTGTACTCCCGGCGTATAGTGGGCTGGCATGTGGATAAACGGATGAGTTCGTCGCGGGTCTGCCGGGCACTGATGAAGGCGTATAACCTGCGAAATCCCCTACGGGGCCGGTTGTACATACGGACAGAGGCTCGCGGTACACGGGGCACCGCTTCCAGAATTTGCTGACTGGCTCAGGAGCAGCATGGGAGATGTGGGAGCCTGTTGGGACAATGCAGTGATGGAGCGCTTCTGGGGAAGCCTGAAACATGAGTGGTTGCAGCTTGTACACCAGCCTACGCGGGGCTGCATGAAGCAGGACGTGGCAGTGTATATCCGTTACTACGATCTTGACAGAAATCATGCGGCTAACGGGGAGTTGTCGCCCGTGCGTTATGAGCAAATGGCTGAGAAAAAAGTGTCCTGATTTACTTGACCAGTACAAATATTCCCACTCGCGAACCACAGCAGCAGCCTTTTTTCCCTATTTGAAGTAAAGCTTAATGGCGTGAAGCCAATCTTCGAGCAAATACATAAACAATCTCCTGAGAGTCCAGGAAATCGTCCGCACCCCCAAAACGCTCATAAACCTTGGCGTTGACAAAATGGCCATTATGCACCGGTCATCAATGGAGAACAGAAGGATGCCCCTTCGGACGGGGACTGTTTTTTTACAGTTTTCTTACTGCATTAAATAGCGGAACACCTTCTGGTGACAATATTCAGCGGCTTCGTAACCCTATGGCCAGTTATATACAGCGCAATGATGAGCTTGCTTATTTTATCGATACCCAGACGGTATCTGGAGGGACAGGAAACTGAATCGGCTTTTTTGAGCTTCCTAACCATGAACGCTGATACACTACAGCCGAATTTTAAAGAGGGTTAACACCGTAAATACCCACAGTGGCAATATTGCGCTGTATTTGCCGCCTGGTCAGTTTTCAATTATATTCTTTTTTTCGGGCGAAGTTACCCACTTCATTAGAATGATTAGGAGAGTGTCATGCTTCCTGTCAATAATAACCCTTACCAACCTTTTCGGCCACGGCCAGGTCTCCGTTCTGCAAGGGATGCCACATCCTCAGACAATGTTTCTCACGCGACAACCGTTCCACTCAGACCCGATGAGTATTATGCCCTCTGGTCTGAGTGGGAAAAAAACGCCCCGTCAGGTGGGGGGGGAGAGACGGGACATTGCAGTGGCAAGAATGCGCGCGTGTCTAGAAACAGGAAAGAGGGCGCTTAGACTGGTTGAACTACACCTCAGTTCATTGCCCGAAAGACTTCCCCCCAACATCACGTCACTGAACGTTAGTGGCAACCACCTCTGTAAATTACCGGATAACCTCCCTGAGACAGTGACTGATCTTATTGTTTCCGATAACGAATTTACAGAAACTCCCGAAAACCTCCCCCCCAGGCTTGAGAGATTAATTTTAGGGAAAAATCAGTTGGAAAGTATTCCCGGTAATCTGCCCGATACTATTGAGGCGCTTGATTTAGCTGACAATAGATTATCAACCCTGCCGGATCATCTACCTGATAGCCTGCTGTATTTATTTTTACAAAATAATCAATTGCAAACAATTCCTGCTTCCCTTTGGCGTCTTCCATCGGAGGCTGGCGTTTTTTGGGACGGTAATCCGTTTTCAGCACGCACCCGCCGCAGACTCATGGATTGGGTTCAGATGGCAGATTATACCAGGCCACAGTTCTTTTTCTCCATGTCAGAAGACAGGGCTGATGTCCCGCCTCGTCCCCTTAGTGAAGCGGTGAAAGACTGGCTGTCAGCACAGACGGCAGAAAGTGCCTGGGCAGCCATGGAAAAGGAGGACAACGCGGCGGCCTTCAGCGCGTTCCTCAGCCGCCTGGGCGAAACCCAAAACGCGCGAGAAAACCCGGCATTTAAGGTGCGGGTGACTGACTGGCTGATCCGGCTGGTAGAAACCCCCGCGCTGTGGGAGACAACATTTGCCGTGGCCCAGGAGGCCACCACAAGCTGCGAAGACAGGGTGACACTCGCCTGGAACGATATGCAGAAAGTGGCGCTGGTGTATGACGTTGAAAACGGTACCTGGGACGACAGACTGCCGGAATTAATGACTGCCGGATGCGAGATGTTCCGCCTTGAACAGCTTGAGCAGGCAGCCCGTGACAAGGTTAAAACGCTCCGGCTCGTTGATGAAGTTGAGGTTTACCTGGCATACCAGACCGGCCTGCGTGATGCACTGAGGCTGACCTCTGCGGGAGAAAGAATGCGCTATGGTGACGTCTCCGGCGTGACGCAGGAAGACCTGGATCGGATACTGGTACAGATCAGAGAGCGGGAAAAACGGGCGTTTCCCACCTGGCTGGCACAGTGGGCCCCCTGGAAAACGGCGCTGTACCGGGCCAGCCCCGGGTTTGTCCACAACATGCAGAAGCAGCAGACAGGGGCTTTAAACGACACTTATCGTCACCGCGTGGATGCAGAACTGAAGGCCGCTGGGGTGGAGAGCATTGCTGATGCCGAAGTGGCTGTTGGCAAAAAAGTCTGGGATGAAATGACGGGTGAGAACGAGACTGCCCTTACCCGAGCATTCCTGCAAAACCGGTACTGTGCTCTGATGGCTGATAAGCGCCCGGAGCAGGCCCTGAAAGCCGTGACTGAACTGACTTCGGTTGCCGCCTCCGCCCCCTGCGGTGGCGGCTATGGCAGTCCGACCCGGCAATATCAACGAGGCCCACCCCGGCAGCCTGCTGGCAACCAGGGTAGCAGCAGGCGGAATGGCTCCCCTTGCAGAGGCATGGGTTTCTTTATTACACCGGCTGTACGAGAACAAATACCTCGACAAAGAGGAGGTAATATCAGCACTGCTGCCGCATAAAAAGGAGCACAGGGGGGGATCCCTCGCTCATGCCATTGCCGGCGCAGCATGGAATTCTGAGGCCGCAACGAAGCTTTGCGCCCTGCTGTCTGACGTTGCCGACAGCGATGAAAAATCACGTCAGGACATCATGGCGCGTCTGTCTCTGAAATTGCCCGGCGACAGGTTCAGACAGCTTAGACGTGACCAGGCTGTAGATTTTTACAAACGCGCAAAAAAGGCAGATAAATTCAGCCGAAATGAAGCGGCAAAGGCACACCTGAAAGAAGGTCGCCTCATTCCGGAAAGCCGGGAACTGTACGGGATGGTTTCCTGAGCACAAACCGGAAGCCTTAACAGGGAGGCCCGTACAGAAGCACTGAGGCGGTGGATTGCAATAAGAGGAAACTGGTCAGGAAACTTTGGTGATTATGCTGCAGGTTTAATATCACATTTGTATCCGGACGTCAGATTGAACATTAATGTACTTAATGTGCAGGGGAAAGCAATCAACCGTATATCGACGGGGGATGACAGGAGGACGTTGGGTCGGGTTATTGAACTGAACCTGCAAAATGACCATTATTCCCCGGTTATCAATGGAGAACAAAAGAATGCCCCTTCGGACGGGGACTTTTTTTTTACAGTTTTCTTACTGCATTAAATGGCAAAGCACCTTCTAGGTGACGATATTCAGCGGCTTCGTAACCCTATGGCCAGTTATATACAGCGCAATGATGAGCTTGCTGATTTTATCGATACCCAGACGGTATCTGGAGGGTCAGGAAACTGAATCCGGCCTTTTTTGAGCTTCCTAACCATCAACCGCAGCATGACATGTTCCCTGATGATGCAGGTGTCAACGCCAAGGTTTATGGCCGTTTTGGGGAGGCGGACGATTTCCTTGACTGATTTATTGTGTGATCCCGAGCTGATGCCGATACATTTCTGGACTGACTGCACCCAACGACAGTTTAATACGTCGTTCGTTATACCACCGGATGTCAGTATCCACATGCCGCATGAAGTTTTCCAGCGTCACGCCTGACCACTCACGGCCATAATACATTTCGTTTTTCAGTTGGCCAAAGACCCCTTCACAAACGGCGTAACCACCCGGGGAACTCGCATTGACAAGCAGTGGCGATAGTGTAGAGCCGGCTCCCTGTTTACGGTAAGCGTTAAGTGAGCGTAAGCGTAAACCCAGAGTAAGCGTAAAGGCAATGCCGTATTGACGGTTAATGAGAAGTGAGATCCACTTTCCAGGGCAGAAGTTCGGCCAGTTTATTACAGGGCCACTCCGGCAGTACACTCAGGATATGACGCAGATAAGCCTCCGGGTCGATTCCGTTGAGTTTGCACGTACCGATCAGGCGGTACAGCAGTGCGCCGCGCTCACCACCATGGTCGCTGCCGAAGAAGATATAATTTTTTTCCCCAGACAGACGGCCCTCAACGCCCGTTCCGCTGCGTTATTGTCAGGTTCCGCCAGCCCATCATCGGCGTAATAACACAACGCATCCCATTGGTTCAACGTATACGCGAACGCTTCACCCAACCGGGATTTTTTCGACAGCGTCGCGCTTTTATCCACCATCCACTCATGGAGTGAATCGAGTAACGGTTTAGCTCGGGCCTGTCTGACTGACTGCCTTTCTGCTTCCGGCCTGCCGCGTATTTCTTCCTCTATAACGTAGAGTTCACCGATGCGTTTCAGGGCTTCCTCGGCCGTGGCAGTCTGGGTACTGATGTACACATCATGGATTTTTCTACGGGCGTGCGCCCAGCATGCAGCCTCGATTTTCTTCTGCACGGGCCAGCGCCGAGCGCAGGAAGGACTCAGTCTCTTCCACGAGACTGAGTTTATTATTTTTCTGTCGGAGCTCTTCTTCAAGGGCTGCGATGTAGGTGAGATAGTGGTGTTCCATGACCATGGTTATAATGGGGTCATGGTGTTTTTACAACATTGTCAGCGAGTTAAAGCGGGGTGTTTTAGGCTGCCGCCAGTCGAGTTTATCCAGAAGCATGGCAAGCTGTGAGCGGGTAATGGCGATTTTACCATCATGAACCATGGGCCAGACGAACTGGCCTTCCTCAAGGCGTTTGGTAAAGAGGCACAAGCCGTCCGCATCTGCCCAGAGGATTTTAACCATATCGCCACGACGACCACGGAAGATGAACAGATGGCCAGAGAAGGGATTTTCCTCGAGGGCGTGTTGCACCAGCTCGCCCAGACCGTTGAACGACTTTCGCATATCCGTAACACCGGCAACCAGCCAGATACGGGTGCCTGACGGGAGGTTTATCATTTCGCTGTTCTCCCGGTCAGCTCGCGGATCAGCGCCGCCAGCAGTTCGGGAGACGGATTATTCAGCGTCATTTTACCCTGACAGAACTCCACGTGGCAGGAGGTGGCGTTCAGCGAAGAAGGCTGACAGGTTGTGGCGTTATGATCACCTGATTATGTCGGGGCAGATATCACTTCAACAGGCAGTAGCGCCGGTGATGACACGGTTGCTACCGTTGCGGGGAGGCGACGTGATATGCGGCCTTCGTTCTGCCAGAGGCGCAGCCATTTGAAGATGAGATTGTCATTGATGCCGTGTTCGCGGGCAATCTGAGCAACGCTGGCTTCGGGCTGAGAAGCCAGCTTGACCATGCGAAGTTTAAAGTCATTTGTGTAATTTTTC
>WHPZ01580236.1:3686-15171 GCA_016617965.1 Macrosiphum rosae
CGTGACTTGCCCGGAGAAAAATGCCGCCCAGTGGTCGAGAGAATCGAACCCGCGACTGCCAGCGCCGCAGTCGACGCGTTAGACCGCTCGGCCACCTCGTCCCCTTATTTACTTATGTATATTGGACTAACGGCCGTTAAGCAAATATACAAATATGAAATACCACATTGCTTTTAATCACATAAATGCAAGCATACTCCGGTAGTTATCTGTGGGTATTATACTTCCGGCTCTAGTTATAACTTATATAATATAACATCTTCATGAAATCGTAAACAATTATATTTATTTTTTATTTTTTATTTTTTTTTGTAGGTGAATAATTAATTTATATATTTGTTATAATAGTATATTATGCATAACATGGAAGTCGCTGTATGCCTGTATGATATAATAATATTATCTCTATAAAATAATAACAATAGTGAGGGGAAAAAATAATAAATGTAAGGCATAATATTTAGTATAGGTACCTCGACTATTAGGCTTCTTCACTGGGTTATGCATGGCATTATTTTATTTTATTTATTATCATCAATTAATAAACTCATTGTTCAATCTTCTAACAGATAGCCGAATAATATATAACAGTGAAAAAAAAATGAATTTATTTTAGGGCATACTATTCAGAATTTTAAGCTCATAAATGTATGCACATTTCGGTAGTTTTCAGTGCAAATAACATTATATATCTACTTCCGGGCCCTATAGTTATGGCCAATAATATATTGTTATTAGAACCTCTTTATAGCGATATCGTCGTGAAAACGTAAACGATAATGTTGTCATAATACTTATAATAATCAGTACCTACCTATATATTATGATATAGTGTTATCATTCATTCATTCCTAAAAAATATAAATGAATAACAACAATAACCAGGAAAAAACGGAGTGTAGTCCGCGCGCAAAAGCGGACGCAGATTGCTATCCGTCGCCCTCGGCCGCCCGAGTCAGCGGCGTCGTCGTCGGCCGCGGCGACACGACATCGTGCGCGCTCTTCCCCGCGCGATTTCGCCAGTCGGCGTCCGGTGTGCACGCCACGCTGTCCGTCGTCCGACGCCCCCGCTCTGCACGCGAGTGTTTCGTCCGCCAACGTTTTATTCGTTACGAGTGTTGTCGGTGTGTCTCCGTCTCGATCAACGACGGGCTTCGCGTCCCGTGGGCTACTATTTCGAATCATCAGTGTCGCTTGTGTAATAATATAATAATATCTCCGACGTGCCGGACGAAAATCGTGTTCGTCTGATCTTCTTCCTCTCCTTCCCCGCACTCAACGATTTAAATATCGTTTCGACCATTGATAGGCTGCGGAAAATTATTATAGATCGTCGTCGATCGTTTTATTATTATTATCATTATATTTATATACCTGGGTATAACATCGTGTCGTGAAGCGGTGACACCGACGGACAAACGGCCGGCGACGGCGATGCGGCCGTGAGTGCGGGCCTCGGGCGGCGCGTGACCGCGTCCCTGTGACGACGATTACTGCACGAACGCTACGATGTGGCCGCGTCCACAGTCACGCCGGCCGTGCGGTGGTCGGTGGTGGTAATGTCGGCCGCCGACACAATGTTGTTGACGATGAGCGTTGGTGGCGCCGGACCGTGTTGGCTACGACTGATCGCCGTTGTGTGGTCGGTGCACGTGTTGGACGACTCGTCGACGGCGGTCGCCGCGTTATCACCTGTTATCCGGATCGGTGAGTTTTTCCAACGACAGCCGTTATTGTTGTTGTTGTTGTTGTTGTCATTATTTTTAGTTAGTGATATATTTGGAGAATCATGAGAGACACAAAGTTATATGGTCAACATGGTAGCGTATTGACGTACCTGTAATATAAAACAGTTTTTTTGGAGATTAATTATTTTTCTTAATAACTGTGGACAGACGTGAAATCGAATGTTCGTTTTAAATCAAAATACCTATTATGGTATCCCATATTTTATTTAACAAATAGTTTTTTTAATTTTTAAAAACGGTATTAGTGGTTTACCTATATATACATTTCAAACAGGAGCGGAACTCAAGCGGACAAAAATACACGTGTGCCTTCATAAAATAACAATTATTGTGCGTAGCATTGAACAAGCCATTAGGACTGGGCGTTTAAGCTTAAAGGATTTTTTTTCTTATATGTACGTTTAAATGATTTAAATATTAGAGATTTAACACGTGTATAATACTATCGTTTTGAGTTATAACTCACGAGTTAATTGATATCATAGCAAATTATCAGGTGGTTCGTTACTAATCATTTAAACGATTTAAAAAAAGTTCAATGATTCAAATATTATGTTCTCGTTTATAAATTGTTATTCCTTTTATTATTGTGCAATTACTTATAAACCAACCTACTCTTGTATTTAAGTGTTATTATTCTCCTTGATCTTTTGACTGAAAATATTGTGTTCCTAGAAGGGTTTTACGAATGTATAATAATATTTTGAGATATATACGCAGTGAGCACAATATGTTTCGTATAATAATAACATTATGATCAAAGAAATAAAATAAGTAGTAGGTAAGTACCAATTTATTCATATTCTGTTATAATATGTTTTGATCATCGAGTATGTATATCTAATATAAAATACAATGTTTGCGAGAAAAAAAATAAACAGGCAATATTTAAGTACCTAAGAGTAAAAACCTACCGTGTATCCTGAAATGCTTATAAAATCGCAATCGTATAATCATTTAAAAAATACGTGTCTCAGTTTACCGCTTCTTCTAAGCAATTTGATAATAGTGACTTGCAAGGTTTTGTTGCACAGCCGACGAATATATGTAATATTATGTATAATGATTGGGATAACATGACATGATTATATGATAATTATCAAACAATTGCAAACGTATTGAATAAGCTTTATTTTACTGATCATTTGTATTATTGATTATAATAATGGTTGTAATCAAATGTTTGCAATGTAAATATGCTAATCCCACTGTTCTAGATGTTTCGAGATTTCATTACACACACAGTAAAAATATATTATATAATATTATATTATATTATTATAGTTTATGAATTATAGTATTCTAAATTACTTTCTGCTGAATATATATTCGTGTGGGATATATTAGGTATGTGTTATAGATGTTTACAAAAAACAAACAGGGATTAATGTAAATAATGTTAGACAGACATTTTTCGAGTTCAGTTGCCAAAAAGAAATGAGTTTAATATTATTATAAAACATACCCTTAGGGGCTTAGACTATAGGTATTCTGAGATATTATACTATAGAATATTCTGTGCTGCGTTGTGAACGAAGAGAAAGAATAATATATAATTAATTAATATATTCCAACGATAATATTCTTCCCTGGTATTATTAAATTATTGTATTTTTAAATTTTTTACACTGGACAATGAACATACCAAGAACAACTGTTTATTATTATGTATCGGTCGACGGTCGTTGACTTAAAAAAAAACGATGATGGTTCTTTAGATTATTCTGTCATTAGTTTTACGGCGCAATTATACTTTGGTAGTTTCATCGTAGTTTGCATTGTTGCTCTCAAATCTGGAAACCCGGAAAGACCATTATACAAAAACATAAAATAAATATTAGTAAGTATGATGATACCCATATTGATAAGTATGATAATGTTATATTTAGGTACCTAATAAACAATGATGAAATGGGTGTATTTTTGACTGATTTTTTTAAGTGATCTGAGTATCTGACACAGATTAGTAGTCGGTACTTACTAAAGGGCAACGAACTAATAAAAAGGTAAGTGCACAAGTATTTTACCGAGTTACCTTATCAAAAGTCCAATACGTTTTATAAACTGTAAAACTAAAATTAACATTATTGTCTTACCTTTAGCCAAGTCTTTATATAGTAATGGATAAACATTCCAGAAGTTCCCCCTTTTAATATCTATACATCTTGTGTTACTGTACAAAAGTGATAGGTAGGTACTTAATAATAATAATTTGGATTATACCCTTATATATTAATTCAAAACATTGACAACATTCATAAAATTAAAAAAAAATTTGAAATCTATTATTATTCATTGCATTCATAGTAGGTAATAACTTGGCATAATTTTTATTGAATTGCAAATAAAATCATTTCAATCACTCAAAACAATAGGTACCTAACTATATAGATCCCAATGCTAATAATATTAATTATATACTTATTTAAATTTTTAGTGTATTGCATAAATATACAAAATTCAATAAACGTATTCCATAATTTATTTTTATAAAATTATATAATTAAATTTTATTATTTTAGTAGCTAAGATGCTACTAGAAAATAAGGCACTACGCTATTAATAATAAATTAACCTGTATTTATAATTGAATGCATTTTTTTGTATCTCAACAAGATATTATATTATAACGTTTGAACAACGTTTTTATTTTTGATTAAGATTATCATATAATGTACATGAATCTTTTGATAAAAGTAGCCACGCATTTACGCAATAATCGAATTTTTTTTTAGAATTTTTGGTTGTTAAGTCATAATTCAAGCAGGTGAAGAAACCATTTTTATTTACGTCTTCGGGGATAACTGGTAATCTTTGGCCGTATTTAAATTTTTTACAAGTGGATTGGGAGGAGAGGGTGGTTTTGCTGATGTGGAAACGTTTGTAAGACAGTATTGTTACTTCTTAAACGGATATCATCTTTAGATCCGAATGTATTAAGTGCTTAGATACTTAAGGCGCGGGGCATTAATTAATTTTCTTATTGCAATATTTTGGAATTTCTGAATTTCGTTGATGTTGAAATATTTACCAAACATTTTTTATTTAATGCACGTAGATTGCATGAATTACTATACAACATTACATTAAAAACTAAATATTCTTATGAGTGCTTTATATTCAATAATTGTACTCTACATTATTAATTTCTAATGAAACTGAATATTTTTCTGAAAACCATGATGTAAGTACCTACCTATTGATAAACATCGAATAGTAAACAATATTTTTTATTTTCCATAAGCATTTATAATTTAGATAAGTTATTAGTAGTTACGCGTAGTGCACCCCAATTTACTAAGGGTATCTCCTGCCATTTTACTTATCTCATACAAATGTCATATGCTTTATAAGGTCAATATGTAAATATGAAACTCTTAGTTTAATATTCGATATTTATTCATAGAAAATGTCGAAATAATATTTTATTCCATAAATTAAATACCTACGAGTAAGTACACGAGAGTTGCTTTTGAGAATATAAAAAAAAACCATTATGAAAAAATATTAAAAAGTTTGATACTTTCGAGAAGAAGAAAAAAAGTTAGGTACGTAAGACTGTGAAAACTGTATAGAAATTGTTTTTGTTCTAATGGTCACATTGTTATTGATTTAGAAAACGAGTGTTGCTCGAGTTATAGAATCACTCTATGTATTCATACAAACACACGCACATTATATAATAAAATAATATAATTATGTAGGTGTTTAAAATCACAGCAGAGTTCCTCGATCATTAATAATATTCGAATAGGAGTATAGTACGACAATACACCTAGGTAGGCACCTATATACCATGATAATAATACGATAAAGGTAGCTTTGGTCGGCTCGAAACCCATAGAAACGCGATTGCGGGCGGTCGACCATGCCTCCATATAACAATATGGTCCGGCAGACGGGCCAATGGAATTAATGTATCTCCTTCGAACAGTTTTGAATACGCGGTCGTTCGATTCCTGGTTTCGATAGTCCGTCGGCTGCGGATAAGATGAGTAAAGACCTTGTCTGTGACCGATTCAGCACAGACACGTGCGATTCCAGAAGTTTTCTCCGTTCGATTGTCGTCGTATCTGACCCATCCAGACGGTTTTACGTTGTAAAAAGAAAAATTTCATAATTTCTACAAATTAGTTAATTTATTTAGGCGCATTACAGTGCACGTACCTACGTTATAGGTACGTTCAAAACGATAATAATAATTATTATCGCTGTAGAACGTGGTATAACAGGAAAATTCCGTATGGAATAACAATAACAATAATGAATTATGGGACTTTGTGCATAATCTAACACTCGAGATGATACATATCTAAATCCCTGGGTGACGTCATGTGTGTGTATTGTGTGTGTGTGTGTGCGTATGGCTCGCGAACATATAATATATTTGTTCACGTTGAATATTATTAAGATAGATCGATGGAGAAACAACTCTTGTTACATACAAATATAACATAATATTATTGTTATACAGGGTGATTCACCGAGCACGCTCTTTCATGGGGGGGGGGGGAGAATTAGTAGTGCGGAAAATTCAAACTCTGATTTTTGGAAATCTCAAATACACTTAAAGGCAATTATATTTTCAACTTCTTGAGATTTATTGTACTACCTAAGGAATGTCCTGCAGAGATTAAGACTTCTATTTTCCAATGTCCATTACTCTTTCATACATGATGAATTATTCAGCGGATAATTTTTCTGAAAATGTTCAAATTCAAAATTCAAACGAGTACCTACCTAGTTTTTGAGTTATTTAAATTTTTGTACAAAGAAAAATAGAGCTATGATAATTGGTTTAAAAGATATGGAAATTATGATAATTTTAAAATGTAAGTATTTTACTAGTATATTAATCTATCAATATTTATACTTTATAGTTTATAAAAATGGTCTAGCTATACGGAAAGTTTTTACGGCATATCACTGTTACACAATAGGAATTATACCAAACTAAAATATTTATTTATGCATATAGAAATATATTATATATATAGGACCATTATATTTGTAACATTAAAAGATTAAAAAAATAATATACTTAACCTGAGCCAAACGCCCTAACCAAGCATATAACCAAGAATATAAGTTTAAAGTCTATTTTTCTTGATAATGTTTGGACAAAGGCTCGTTGGATGTGTTTCGAATTAATGAGTTTCATTTTATCATACATAGCATATTGTTGATAGTAAAGTTGCCATGTGCACAGAATAATAAGCTCGAGGTTTAATGAACACGAAATTTTGTTTAGCCGTTAAAAAATAAAAAATAAAATTATACTTCACATAGGTACACGTTTTCAGAAATGTCTTCTTTTTATTACGCAAAGGATAAATCGAAAGTCAAAAGGTATCTTGGTTAACGGGAAAATGATTACAACCGATTGTTATGGAACTCATAGTTTTTTGCATTTTCAACATCATGAAATATCTACCTAATAATAATATGATGCTTCATAGTATGAAAAAAGTGTGGTAGGTATATGGTTTTAAGATATAATTTTATACTTGGCAAGTTATGACATTATTATTATTTTTTTTTTGTATTCAAAGTATAATGTTTAAAGATAAACATTTTGAAAAGAAAATTTATTTTGACATATATGGTGTTCATAATTACAATTTATTGCCAGTGTTTTTAAAACAAACTTTGTTCAAAATGCTGTTCTTCATTATTCGGTCATAATAATCCAGCGGCAGACTTCCATGAACAATATTTGGACAAATTTGGTTTCGTTAAGCTACGTCTATACATACCTATTGATGTTAATTTTATTCAATAATTAATGTGATTTACTCTCAAATTATTTCATGGTATGCCAAAAGGTCAATAGGATTCGCTCAAAGTCTAAAACGGTTGTAGCTTTTTTTATGAAATATTTACAATCTGTATTTAAATAAAACTGTAGTACAATAATAAAATTTGATAACATAGATAGCAAATAAAGAAAACTGTATGTAAGTACTTAGTACATGGATCCTGCAGTTGAAAGGAAACCACTCAATAGTAGTACCTAGGAAAATAGTGTTGTCTCTATTGATGAATTTCTTTTCAACTAGTGGGGTTTCCTGTAAAATTTCTGGAGGACAAGTTTTTAGTAAGTTTGTTTTTTGAAATTTATTGTAATAGCCGGGGTAATAGCAATGGGATTGTTTTTTGAATGTGATAAGTGATAACGTGCTGATCGTTGTGTAAAAAAATTATTTTAGAAACATAATCCAGTAACTTGAGTAGGTAATCGACTTTAATGCTTTCAATGGTCCAACATTTAATGGTCTAGCTGGCCCCAAATTTGAATTCCATACGACTAAGTAGAAACTATAATAGCTTCACATAGGAGCGTTTGTTATTGAGACAATTTTGGATTTTAAAATTGGGTGGAGAAGGATGAAGGTGTGATTTACATTATTTCTTTTTATTGTTGTACCTTATGATGTATCAGTGACTTGGTCGGTTCAAGTGATCTCTTTTAAATTTCTTTTTAAAGGAAAATATTAACAAATGTTATTTATATCGATTAGAAAAAAAAACTTGGGATTTACTTTAATATTATTATTGTAGTAATAGTAACCTCCATCATTAAACCTAATCGGTTCCTGAAACGATGTACCTACAGGCAACAAATACTACTTTTATTATATTATACTCTACGTGTTATAAGAGGTATTACACTTGCGGCTTAGTTTGAGAAATCAAATATATTACTATATATTAATATATTACCAACGTATATTATGGAGTATATAAAAGAATTCCTACCAGATTTAACACCAAATCATTTATTATTCATCATCCTTAAAATATTTCTTCAATAAAGCAGTTATCGATTTAAAAGTTGTTTGTATTTTAATCACTTACGAAAAGTGAAAAAAAAACACAATTTTTTCTGATCATAGGTTAAAGCCAAAAATAATTATTGATTTACTTATAATAAAAATAATAATGATTTGATTAATTTTGGTTACCTATTTACAATATGATTTTAATGTTTCTTATTCTACAGCGGTAACGTCAAAGCTTTTATTCCTATTTTTTTTTCTTACATCAGGCGTAACGTTTAAAGGGTTGATAATATTTTTTCCTCTCAAACAATCGCATTAATAGCTTTTATAATAAGCCATTAAAACAAATTAAAAATAATTATTATTTGTTTTTTTTTGTCATTATTCTTTGAAAAAGCAGTAGGTACAGTTGTTTAAGAACAAAAATATTCGATACAGAACATATTGTTGGATTAAAAATAATTAGAAATATTATATTGAACCTATTAAACATAATATTGTTACAATTTTAACATTTAAATAGTATATTTTTTTTTGGTACACGTACAGAGTGTAACAAGAAAACCTGCCTGCAGGTGAAATAACTAATGTTCTAATCAATATTTAAAAAAAAAATTTTCTAATCGTTTTTAATTTATAGTCACTTAAAT
This sequence comes from Macrosiphum rosae, assembly GCA_016617965.1. Lineage (NCBI taxonomy): Eukaryota > Metazoa > Arthropoda > Insecta > Hemiptera > Aphididae > Macrosiphum > Macrosiphum rosae. The sequence continues at coordinate 12,867 of WHPZ01580236.1, forward strand.
TACTCATATAATATAAAAATAATCATTTTTTTTTTTTATAGGTATTAAAAATAAAAAATAAAATTTGATTTAAATTTTTTGGTTAAATTCAAAATAGCTAATTTGTAAATCTGATTATAAGAACAATTTTTATAGTAAAAACATTTATCTAAGTCAAATAGTTTATTTTTTAGAATTTGTTTAGTAAATTAATTTAGTAACTTTTTTCAAAATATTATTTTTAGGAATTTTTGATATGAGTATATTTCTTAAATTATTTACTAACCATATAAATTATATGTATATTATAAATTATATTATCAGTTCAAAAAAAATTAACTGATTTTTGACTTAGCACTTAGGTGAAGTTACTTTTTTTCTATTCAACATAATTTTACCTTTAGAAGTTAAAAAGAAAGAAAACCAACTTTTAACTAACTAATTTTTTTCTATATCAACTTAACTTAGTGAGTTATAAAAAAAAAATAATCTGTACACCTTGACAATATACGGTTATCGGGTTATACACTGTGGTAAATATAATTTATTGTATGTTTTGGTCACATCGAATGTGAAATTTACACCAATATAATGAGCATTAAGTATAGAAATTATGCTTATTTAGATAAATTTAAAATTAGTTTTTCATAATGATAATAAATGTGTTAATAAGATTAAAATATTAATCTTCTTAACACATTTCCAGATTGACGGAGAGTCATGAATAAGTTCTGCTGAAGCAATAAATATAATTGTTGATTTGGACGCCAGGAAAATTTTTTTATGAATACTAGAAAAATATTACACCTGTAAACCGGGTCAGTTTGTAAATATTTTAGATTGTGAGTAGAACGATGAATGTATTGATTTTACAATGATGTGTGTTTTTATTTTTTTATTTTTTATATTTGTGTCTGTGTACATGATAAGTAGTCGAATTAATGCTTTGATTATCAATTTCAGTATCTTGTTCGATTGGAAAGTGAATATCGTTGGTGGGTTGGGCAGTTCAAAATTTAAAATTCCCAGTAATTTTCAAAAGGGCCAAAAAAAACAAAAGAAAAATTAAGGAAAAAAGGGAATTTTTACGCAAAATCGATTTTTCACAAAACCGAATTTGATTTTTGGTGTAACTTTAAAACAAATGACAGTAGATGACATACATGAAATTTGCACTGGTTGTTTATATTTGCATTTTCAAAATATTTTGATTTATTTTGAACTGTTAGTTTAAAAAAGCTTGAAAATTTACTAAAAGGCTACTAGTATATTGTTTCAAAGGCAGATGAAAAATATTCAAAATCCTCAGTCACAGTTTTTTTTTTATAAGCATTTAAAGTTCAAAAATTGACAAAATATGGAAAAATCACGAAAATTAACAAATTATTTTGAGTTAAGAATTCGTAAAAATTTTTCTTTTTAAATCTAAGGTTTTAAAATGTAATACAAGGTTACTCATAAGTTTGTCTACCTTTATCAATAAAAAAATCTCTACCGGAAAGTCAAATCAAATTTTTATGAGCGTTTGAAATTCAAATTATTACAACACTACTGGACATTCACTCGATTTCTCATGTAGCAATTTCCTTATTTTGTTGTAATTCAAAAACAAATAACTGTAGATACATGAACATTTCACTGAATATTTATATTAGCATTTCCTATACACCATATAATTTTGAAAATATTTTGACTCTTTTTGAGCTGTTTACAGGCATTTACGGTTTTCAATTTTTTTAGATTTTTTTTTCTATAAATATTAATAAAGTCTTATCTGCTGGGCCAAAAATTGTAAAAATTAAATTCAAGGCTCCTGATATATTTTTACCATAGCAATTGAAAACTATTAAAAATACATAGGCACGATTTTTTTTTATAAACATTTAAAGATCGAATTTTGACAAAATGTATCAAGTTTAAAATTGAATAATTATTTTGAAATTAAAAACTTATAAAATTTTCAACTTTTATATCTATGGATTGAAAATTTAAAACAAGATCCCACGTAAGTAGTTAATTCTGTTAACAAAAAATCTAAAAAATACATAAGCACAGTTTATTGTTATATTCATTTTAAGTTCAAATTTTAACGAAATTACATAAATAAAAATCTAGAATAACTATTTTACTTATTTTGTTGTGATTATTCGTGGGTACTTGAAACTTTTAAAGTACACTATTATCTATCTATGATAGTATCAGGGTTTGTTGTTGATTTAAAACGCGTTATAAGTACCTAATGGATATTGTGTTATGATTAATTTGGAATTTATTATAGGTCAATTTTTTGGTTTATACCATAGATATGTATATAATATGTCTTATA
>WHPZ01580240.1:0-23575 GCA_016617965.1 Macrosiphum rosae
GTGCACGGAGGCAGTGTAGTCCGGCATGTCGTGCACGGAGGCCGTGTAGTCCGGCATGTAGTGCACGGAGGCCGTGTAGTCCGGCAAGTCGTGCACGGAGGCAGTGTAGTGCATGACGGTATGGTCCGGCAAGTCGTGCACGGAGGCAAAGTGCGTCGGGGCGGGCAATTCGTCGGACAGTTCGCCGACGCCGATGGACGGTATCCGGTTACCTTTGGACAGCCGACGTGGGGTGGCCGGTATCCGTTTACCTGTGGAACGTCGATGTGCGGCGAACGGCGACGGCCGGTCACCTGCGAACCCAATACGTGCGGATGTCCGGACGCGTCATGACGTGTACAGTCGCAGATCGGCGGTGGCGGTGACGATCGGACTTTTGAACCGGCGGCCATATACTCGGTTTCTCCCGGAAGTCGAGACACGGCAGGGTCGAACTTCTTCCGCGGATCCGAGGGGACGTGACTCAAAACCACGATCCCACCCAGCGACTCCGAAAAGATGCAGAAACATAGACATAATGTTGTTACCGAATACATCATAAACTTCACTTGAAAATAATACGACGAGTCAGAACGAGAACAGATATCGAACGGTCAGAAAATAATTATAACAATGTTGATTGTTATACGTGTTTATAATATTTTACCAAGTAATAAATACACTTAAAAGCACGTTGACAACCGTTGCCGGCTTAAATGTTTAGCCATACATTTATTTTATATACATTACAGGTAGCTGTTTTTCGTGGCAAACGACCGTTCGTCGTTTCAAGTACGTACAACGAACATAATATTATTGTGTGAGCAGCACTATAAATAACTATTGGTTCTATTCCGAAATAAAAAAAATCAAATTACACTTCACTGTCTTCAATAGTCTCTTCCAATCTATTGATATGATAGCTATCTATTGATAGATATCTTTGATTGAAATTTGAAAGCAGTCTAGTGGTTTCGATTATAAGCTCGATCAAATAAAGTTACATAAACATATTACATATATTTAGATTTTAACAAGACCTCGGAATTGAAAAAGATGTATTAAATAAGTATTTAGTTATGCACTAAGGAAAGCAAACAATATGGACTAGGTAATTATTATTTACTGTTAATAATATTACTTATTATTTATTAGTAATGTTAATATTGTAAATTAGGTACCTATGTTATTTTTTTGAACAAAATATTTTAATACGAATATTTAAAAGCCGCGCAGTAGATAAACCCATAGGCGCAAATAAGGGGGGCTTTAGGGGCTAAGCCCTCCAAAAATGTCCATAGCCCCCCCAAACATTTCCTACATTTTGTTTTAAGCTTATTCAACAATCACATACCATAAAACCACATTTTTAATATACGCCCAATTTTTAAAAATTATTATTAAACCTTGAATTTTTTAGCCTTTGCAATCCTTACATTATACCACGCACGACCGTTGTTGTGCCTTTACAATAGGTTTTCAAGCGTTTACCTATTATTCAAACCTTGGTCCACCGCGGTCTGTGGGCTATTCAATTACTTCATAGTTCATAGTGTGATACACATTTTATTATTACAACTTGATACTCTATTTATAAATTTTTATCTGCTCATGTCAGGTGACCTACTTAGAATTTAAACATTTTAAACTACCAATCACTATAATAGGTATAATAGCGCATCTCAATAGCAGTTATAATTTATGAATAGTTATAGTAAATTACTGTTATCAGAAATGTGTAAAAAAATATGTCCACAAAATTGAACAATGCATTAAATAACTAAGGTGTGACAACCAATGACGTAGTTACGGTGGGAAAAGGGGTGTAAGGGGTTCCCCCCAGGTTAGGGTTATACATTTTTATGTGGAAACTATCCGAGTATTTACACTTTTATTTTAAGAAAACCAATTATAAAATCGGTTTATCGACTTATCGGCTATCTATCGATAATACGTATCTGTCAAACGTTCAATTTGGTTGCTTGAGTTTGAAACCTAAGTATTGTTACACCACACGCACTATGGATAAATTTGTTATAAAGCTAAGAATACTGTTAATCAATAATTTATAGCTACTGTGTATTTAAATAAAATAAAAATATTAATGATGTTTTACATTTTTAGAAAAGATTAAATGGATTGGCAATGCTGTCCATCCATGATTTAATATATTAAGTAGATGCAAATGAAGTTTTGGACGAATTATCTACCAACAAGCGTCGAGTGGATTTCATTTTATTATACACTAATAGACTAATTACTAATACAAATTCAAAATAAAAATGACGTTTAGTTTAACTCATAACTTGTATCATAAATATACTTTAATCCCCCCCCTCCAGAAAAAAATTGTATTTACGCCACTGGTGACAATAGTATTTTATGATGTTGTATTAACTAATATGGTTCTAAACCTATAATAACCGTTATACCGTGATACCTATGACCTATCCATAACCCACATTTTCTGATATAATGTATCTGCAACAAGCTTAACATTTTGGCATCTAACTTTTAAATTACCCAAAAATCACCGATCTAAAATCTCGGGAATTCGGAATTGTACTAAATTTGAACTTTCATCTTTTTACCAAGATAATACGATCGATTCTTCATAATATAAATACTTAAGAGTTAAGTTTATTTAAAATCAATGCCATTATAAGCCATCGATGGACAGAAAATTGTGCATATCACTTCATGTTGAAAAAGTGTACCAAACTACCCCTAATGAAAATGCTAAAGATAATAGGATTTAACTGGGCAACAAAATTAAACTATTGCACAGCCTAAGAAATTTCAAACTGTGCAAGTTCAAAATGACTATACCAATTTGACGGAGTAGACAGGATTTTTCATGGGGGGGGGGGATATACATATCCTCATAATTTTAAGATAAATCACAAGGTAGTGCCCCCCGCACTAATAGTATATACACATAAGTGAGCAAGTGGATATTGATCTGCTGTACAGAAGGTAGGTGTAGATAAGTAAATTTAGAAATGTATTGACATTTGTAGATAAAATCTAAAAAATGTATGATTTCAATCACAGGTAATAGATCAATAGATCAAAATGAGTCAAAATACTTTGAACATTTTAAATTTTTAAGTTAGAAAGAAAATAATAAAATAAAAACATTTGGTGAAAATTTCAAGTACCTAATTGAAACCTACTAAGTACCTTGTTAGTTTTTGAATTACAACAAAATAAGATAATTCCCATGCATTTGTTAATTTACTGATGAATGTCCAATGTCCAACTTCAGATGCTCATAAAAAAATATTGTGGATTTATGATTAACTTTTTTTTAATTTCTACTAACAACTTATGATTAAACTTGCTTTAGATTTTTAAATTTTTTGACCAAGCAAACAATTTTTTAGGACAATAATTTTAAATAAAACTAGTAAAAATCTAAGTAAAAATTTGACTATCCATAAACTATCCATTATACCATATCCTCCCCTCCCGTGTCTACGCTCATGACTATAATATTTAATGTTAAAACAACTAAAATAAGTAAGTATTGAAACTATATTTATATCATATTCATTAAAAAAAAACAATGCAATTTACCTAATAAAAGTATTTTATTACTCACTTATTAAATTAATCATAAAACATACATATTTTTATAAAAATACATAAGAAACATTTATTTTACAAACAATATAATTATATTATTACACTAAAAATGTTCATTGAACATTTAAACTCTTTCCTGCAAATTCTAAATTCTAAGACTGACTTTTAAAAACCTAGCAATTATTTTTGTATGCTTAAATTTTTTATTAATCTTAAGATTGTAGTCCATCATAAAAACTTAATAAAAAATTAAATAAATAGTCTAACTTAACTAAAAATCCACATGCTCAATATTAGTATAATACGTATAAACATTTTACAATGCCATGTTGGCTAACATTTACCCTAAGGTGTTACAGTCATAATTAAAAACCAATTTGTGTACATTTGCCAATGTATAATGAAAAAAAATAATACACTCATTTATTTACTAAATCTTTTGTATCTTAGGTTAATTGTTGGATAAACATAAATTACAGTAGTCTGTACTTAAATGGCTAATAAGATGAAGCATTTATTATCCTAGAACATAATTTATTTATACATTTTAACTTTGTTGAGTTTTGGAGAAAAAAAATTATAAAATTTATATAATTTGAAAATAGACATTTGCATTTTTGTGAAATGTGAGTTACAAAAACCAAGTTATAAATTGTTGGCCAAAAAATGTGGTTTATGAATCTAGTAAAATTTCATACACTAATGGGATGGACAAATATTTATTTATTATTAAATAATGCAGTATGTACTGCATCTAAATCATAACCGACATATGCTGATGGTTTATACAAATCGGCACCACGTGCAGGCATTCTACGACTTGTTCTAGAAAAAAATATAATTTAATGTCAATGTTCTCTTTTCCTTTTAAATAATGACCTATAGTGACATAAACCCCTTAATAAGACAATTAAATTAATTAATTTTTGAATATTGATTATTTACCCAGATACAGACATTGGCCCACTGTTAGAACCAGCATTCCTCACCATGTCACATTTCATAGGCCTGCCATCCAGCTGTCTGTTGTGATATACATCTACCGCTTGTATAGCATCAGCACGACGATTGTAAATCACTTCAGCAACACCAGGTCGAATCACTTTAGATTCTAATAAATCTCCTATGTCTGCAAATAGTTCCTGAATAAAAATATGAATAGTCAAATTAATAAAACAAACAGTGTTAATCACAGATTTTTATGCAAAAAAATAATTCTAAAAATTGTAAATATATATTTTGCTAATTACAATAACTACAATATGATATAATATTAGTACATACTCTTATATCTTCACATGTCACGGATGGTTCTAAGTTGGATATAATAATTTTATGGCCTATAGGTGGTCGTGCACGCTTAGCTAAGGCTGTTTGGTGAGAGTCCAATCTTGAACGTAATGTTTCACTCAACCCTCTATGATTCCTATAAAAAATATCAATTATCAAGTGATAATGTTATCATTTAAAAATCAATATAGATGAAGATTAAACATTTTATATCAAATTGGTAAAAACTAATTGAGGCTCCTACACTTTAAAAATAATACTTAAATAAAATAATTTAAATGTATATAAAAAATATATGAATACATTTTTTTTAACTTGCTGATATTTTAATAAAAGACAGTTCATTTTTTCAAAGAAAGAGTGATTTGATCAACTCATAATTTTCGTGTTTATGGTAGCAAATAGGATGGAAATACATTTTTTTATTTTCTTGTTTTTATTTAACACTCAAGGAAAAACTTCTAACAACCACTCCAATTTACAAGAAACTAGAGTTTCATAAAATCTATTTCAGTATTTTTGTTATTTATTTATTTATTATTTGTTATACGGGCTTAGCCCTTTTAGATATTACAATTTATATTTTATATCATGATAGAAATTTTACAATAAGACAAATTAAATTAATTATATATAGCTTACATTAATATGAAATACAATTATCTGATGACAATAAAAACTTAAACAATAAAACAAAAACTTTAACTTAAATTTGTATGTTAAAAATTTAGCAATTCGTCGAAGGAAGGTTCTGCATTGGCAGCCGACATTAGGTGTCTTAAAGGTACATTAGCCATATAGTTAGTGGTGGCGTGCGGGACATAGAAGAGGGCCTTTGAGCGGGATGGACAGGATGGAACTTTAATGGAGATTTGCGAGAGAAGTACTGGAGAATCAATATTATTGTTTAAAACACCCGCTAGGAATTTAAGACCTGCGACATGGCGACGTTCGGCTAAGGATGCCATACCTAAATGAATAGCAACCGGTGTGTAGTTATGAGGTGCACAAGGTATTCTAAGGATATGACTAGCATAGAGTAGGAACCGGCGCTGAACACGCTCAATTTGCCTTGCATTGTTTGCAGTATGAGGGTCCCATATTACGGCCCCATATTCTAAAATGGGACGTACAAGCGCACAGAAGTGTTTTTAATGACGATTCAAGCCGAAAATCCTTTATTAATCGGATGACAAGAACAAGGGTTTTTAAAGCTTTACAACACACGTACTCAATGTGAGCAGTTGGGTCAAGATTGCAGCTTAGCTTGAAACCAAGATCCATGACATAGTCATGTTATAATTTAAAAATTATAGTTACTTGATACTCTTCTAAATTATGAATAATAGCAATAAATAAGAATATAATTATATATTTGAATACAATTTGAGTATTTTTGAGATTTTAAGTAGTGCTAGAAACTATTGAAATATGATATTATACTGTCCAAAATCTATTCGATTGGTTTTAAATAAACGTATAGTAGTTTTTCAAATAGAATAGTCGGATAAACTAGGTATAAAATTGTTTGATAGTGCATATCACTAGTTCTAAGGTTATTTTTAATAATTCCAAAATGTTAAGTTAATACTCCCATAATTGTATTGAATTTTAACTGAGAATCATTTTATTTATTTTTAAATTAATAAATTACAATTTAGTTGAATAATATAACAAAAATTTGTAAATAAATTTATTTTACCTTGAATTTCTATCTGATAAATCATCTTGATATCCATCATGATTAAACATTGCATTTCCAACATTCCGTCTCATTACCTACAATAAATTGAAAAACGTATTAAACTGCATTTTAATTTTTAGTTTAACATAGGTATTTCTTATTCACCGGTGTTGGAGAGTATCTATTTGTATCTTCCCATTCCATTGAATCCTCATAATCCATTGCCATAGGTCTATTATATGGTTTATCATTAACTCTCATTGGTCTTGTTGGACGGTCTGGCAGTCGTCTCATAGACTGTGTGTTTTGTATTGGACGTCTTGACATTCTCATATCCCGTCTCACTGGTCTAATTTCTTCAATAGGTCTGTCACCTTACCATAATTAAACACATACTCATTAAAAAGGAAAGAAACAATATAAAACTATAAAAATATTACTTCTAAATGTATTCAGTTCTGAATTGAAAGTGTTACTACTGCGTCTTTTTTCTACACCATCAAAACGTCCTTGATTTACAGAAGACTGTCTGTCTGGTCTTCTATCTCTAAAGTCAGAATGATGCGATGATGCTCTTTCATCCAAAATAGACTTGACAGTAAGAATACCACGGCGGTCAATTTTTACACGACCTAAGTTATTGGAATGGCCTCTTGACGTTTCCACATATTGCATTGTCTAAAACAAAAAAAAACAATTTAAGTGTTAATCACAGACTAAATGTCTAAAAGCCTCGGAGATAAAATATGAGCTCTATCCGTTATGCGCCAAACATCACTTTTTTGGTAACATGTGGTTATTAAATCATAAAATAATACATATATATAGGGGGACGTAGTGCCCGTTGGTTGGGACGCAGCCGGCACCAGTTCGATTCCTTGGTCACAGGCAGCATTTTTCTTCGGACAAGTCACGGTGTCCGAAAAACAAGTGCCGCAATCCCCCACCCGAGCATGGCAGATACCTACGGGTGCCCAAACAAAAATTCTGCCAAACACAACACGTGTAAAAACCCACCACTTCAAAACCCTACTAACAGCTAATGGCCATAGATACCATACTTAAGGATAAAAAAAAAAAAAATACAAATAGGTAGGTATATAATATAATATTGTACCTAATATATTGAACAACTCGTGGCAAAGAAGCTCATATTTTGTACCTGTGAATACAAGTCACCCATTAGGGGGTGGCAAGGAGGTGATCCCCCTAGACAATTGTGAAATTATTGTAATTTTTTGTAATTGTAAATAATAAACTATTTTTACTGATATTATAATACATGACATATTACCAAGGTACATTGTTTATCTATGCTGTGTATTCATTTTCTATTATTTAATACCACCTAAGTCCTGATTGATGGGTGCCCTTGCGTGAATATGTCACCAACAGCAGCACAACAGTACATGTTGAGTACCAATGGTTACAACAGTGTATGAAAAATTGTCCGCTAATTTTTAGTATGCAACTATAGATAACTTATCTTAGGTACTTTATTAATACAAACAAAGTATTAATTAAACAGTGTCGCTCTATCAATCGTTTGTTCATTGTTGTTAGTTGAGAAAAAAATGATTTATAATTGAAGTTTTTGATGAATAATACATTTTTGCATTATGGTTCTTAATTTTTAAGTTTTTGATTTTGAACTTAAAAATTAAAAACCATGATGTAAAAATTATTCAAGCAATCGGATTATCACTAATAAGTTCACCAGTCAGTTTGAACATCACTAACATAATGAACTATACTTTTACATAACTTAAAAATGTTATAGTATAATATATAATACTAATTTCTATAGCGTAAAAATAATGTTTGATCTTATTTATTTTGTTAGCTTATATTAACTCAGTCCCATACATGATCCATGGTGAAATCTTAAAACAGTTGTACATAAATCTAATCACACTAAAAAAAGTTCAAGTTTGAAGTCCAACTAAAATGTCAGTCATATTGTTGTATGGGTAAATATTATATAATTATTAATTATTATTATATTGTTCATTCAAATAAACTAGATTTGGGCTCTGTGGTGCATCATTAACCCGTCAGTGATTGCGATGTGAGCGCGGCGCTCACATCGTTAGTATTTTGAAAGCCACTTATTTATTTGTTACTTGATTCATTTTATGCTATTTATACCTTTAATCGACACATGTTCAAATATAATTTTGCAAATATAATAATTTTATAAATAATTCTTGATTAGATATTGACATAAAATGTCGGTAATATCCATTAATTGAGCGTTGCACTAGCTCAATAAATCAACCAAATACTTTTTCATAAACTTAGACCTATTTTTAAATAGTACACAACATTCATATGCTTGCTGTATGATAATAATCGGCAAAATACTCCTGACCACTAGGGCCCAGATGAATGATAATGTTCATATTATTATATAATATGAATAATATTATGTATAAAAAATTAATTTTTAGTGGTTAACAATTTATAATCAAGAAAAATTGTAAGATCATTTTTTGTAAAAGATTAAACTATGAATAATTTGTAGTTGGTTTCAATATTTTATGTTCATTATATAATGAATAATGAAGAAAAACAACGAGGTGAGCGTAGCGCTTACTCAATACCAATGGCGGGACTTTGCATAGCAATATCAACGACGGGTTGATATAAGTTTCACGAACAGACTTTCTAACTTTAAAAAAATAGCAGTTGATCAAGGAGTCTTAAAAAATATATCATGAGGAATACACTATCCAAAAACACAATATGTAAATGTATTGTAAAACCGTAGCGAGCCTAGGAATAACAAAACTTAAAAAAATTACAAATTTTAAAAATTCTAGTTTCTAGGTAGAAGTAAATGATTAGATGCTTTAAATGTATAAATAAATAACTATGGTTACCGATATTGATAGTTTTCAATACAAAACACCTCATATTCGACTAATTATTAAACTCTTTAATAAGTGTGATTTTTCTATTTTACTACAACTCATTTTAATTAACGGTAATTCAGAGTTATCAACAAACAGTTACTTACATCATATGGCGTTGAATGTAAACGACGTTCCTGAATTTTTTCGCGAGCATCCTTTTGTTTTGTTAACTTTTGTCTAGCATCTACCATCACTGTCGGTTTTTCTAAAGCCTTTTGCAATAGTTTAACACGAGCATCAACCACATTCATTGCTGCTCTAGCATTATTCTTTGACATCATATTTTTATTGTTAAGTTTGCCATTGGCAGAGTGTTTTTGAATGGCTCTCAAACGTTTCACCTTGGACGCCTTGTTGGCCGCTGCTACGCGTAGACGATTACGAGTACCGCCCTGCCGAAGAGCTTGGAAAGCTCTAGTACGTCTGGAATATACAATTTCGAAAATATATCACCAATTCGGGAATTCGGGCACTTTTGTTTAATGCTATAATAATATACGTCATGTTTCTTTGGACCGTTAAATATTAATCACCACAAAATATAAGCCGATGAGTATACTACAGCACAAGAAATAGTTTACAGAAAATTAGGTGGTTTAAATTTACCCTGATTGGCCATTTTGGGGTCTCTTTCCTTTTATGAACTTCATAATATTATTATCTCCTCGTCGTTGAAACCGAATACCAACGTCCTGTCGTTTTCGAACACTGCACTAAGACTCCACAAAATACAAATCCACAACCATTGACCATGTGGGCAAAAACGGGAGACGACGATCAGCGTGACTGCGGGAGTCGCATTCGCGTGAATATTATAAAACACTGAGAAATTCTATTTCTACAAATCGGCTCAGAAGCAAAACTACTAATTTGGAAAAACGTAAATCTGCCAAAATGGTTCTCGGTTCTCATATTTTGATAGACCGAAATTTAATAAAATTACATAAACAAGACGAATGGTGACGAACAGTGTGGCCAACCGAACCGACAATGCGATTGATCCACTCGCAAACACCCGCGGTGGACGTGTCCAGCAAAGGACAGGGATCCCCTTCAAAGGCTACTTCAAAGGTTACTCGATAAAACCAATAAAACTGTTCTCTTGGCGCGGCGTTGTGCCATCGGTTCAGTAGTTGATCTTCAAAGCTGATGTTGTTAGGTTTCGAAAATCCCAGTGAAATGTAATTAATTTTCTAAGCTCTTAACGGCCAGCCTGGACGTTTTGAACAAAACAAAACAAAACAAAAAGTAAAGTATAAACCGTCAATGATAATTTAATGATAACGTTATGATACTGATTACTTCAGTCTTCAATATTTATATTTCAAAACAAATAAAAATTTGTAATTTATATTTTTTTTTACTTAGCCATATTATTTTGTATTGTTATTTATTATTTTTTTTTTTTTTACATTATCTTTTCGGTTTTGTTTGAATTTTTTTGTACATTTCATTTTTAATCATTTATTTAACATTCACTGAAAAATGTAAACGATTATGATCAATAAAATGGACTGGGTCTCCGTTTCTTTTTACAGAGGTTTTTGTAAAGTAAAAACCTTGATGTTAAACCTCGTAACTTATGATTGAATTAAACTCTTGACTAACAATGAATATGAACGGTAATTTTTGGCGACGGGAGCCTTCTATTTGTACGGCAGATGAAGTACAATATTCGAGGATGGATCCTGATGAGCGACTCGCTTGTTGGGCTCAAAGTCATAACTATAAATTAGGGGACAAGATAGGTGAAGGTTCATTTGGTAAAGTTTTCAAAGCCTTACACAAAGAAACCAACCAAATAGTTGCTTTCAAATTTATTTTCAAGGTATAGTTAGGTTTTACAGCTGTATGCTTGTTTGTTCAATTATTTGTTTTTAATTTTAATTATAATATGTCCATTGATTTAGCTCGACAAATTCAAAACGTTACAACAAGAAGTTGACATTCAACAGAAATTACACCATCCAAACATTGTCAAAATGATTGAGTCGTTTGGAAATGAAAATGGGGTGGGATATTAATATTTAATTCTATTTGTTTATCTACTTTACTCTCTTATAACCAAAACAAACAAGTCATAAGGATAATTGATAACATAATTACATAAATAACTAACAATTTGTCTCGCTTCAGCTGACGCACTAGTGTTGGGATAAGACAGAGGAATATAAAATGAATAGTAAACATTTCCCCCTATTTTTTAAAAAAGTACTATTTATTTTTTAATATGAAATTATTATTTTTTTGCCTATTGTCTAATTTTGACAGAAAAATGTCCAAATATTTTGATAAATATAATAAATTATGGATGTATATTTTTTATCATTGTCTACTTGAATAAATAAAAATTGCTATTAAAATAATAAAAAAAAAAATAAGTTAGGTTTAAATCAAGTAAATATATAATATTTATTTTCCAAAATAAAAATTAATGTTTAAAAATAATTAAGTAAATATATAATTTGAAATAAATATGATAGCTAAAAGATTATCTAAATAAAATATAATTAATAATTGATAAAAATATTTGGATTTTGGCCTTTGACAAAATTTAGACATTAGACAAAAAAAAAAAAATCATATTAAATAATAAAATTTAAAAAATAGGTATAAGGGAAAATGTTGGCATCAAAAAGTGTTTCGGGGGAAGATTTCCTGTACTATACTGAAAACAGTCGAGGCTAGGAATGTCCATTTACTGTTTAAAATGTACACTAGCAAAATGTTGATAGCTGGAGTGAGCTCACTGTCACTAATCAAATATCTAACTGGTGTTAATATTTTTATATTTTTTATGATAGATTGCCTTGGTCATGGAATTTGTGCCTCGATCACTTAAAGAAATCATCGAAACTGAAGGTATACTGAGTGAAGAAAGAACACAGGTGATTATATGTCATCTTGTATCAGCTTTACACTACTTACACCAGAAAAATATTTTACACAGGTAGGTACCTAAATTTATTAATTGTTTTTTTTTAACACAATATTCTTCGCTAAATAATTTTAATTTTTAGGGATTTAAAACCACCAAATATTTTATTGGACAACAATGATGTTGCAAAATTATGTGATTTTGGTTTAGCAAGGTTTATGTTAACTGGCACTCAAGTATTAACTCAAGCATCACTCAAAGGAACCCCTCTTTATATGGCTCCTGAAGTGATAAATTCTCCTGTTATACCTCCAATATACAATCATAATGCGGATTTGTGGTATAAATTGATGATTTATTATAAAGTAAATACTGTTTGTGCATTGATATAAATTATTAATTTAGGTCATTGGGATGTATAGCATATCATTTACTTTGTGGTAAACCTCCTTTTGATACAAAATGTTTGATGCATTTAGTTCAAATGATGAAAGATCAACCAATAATTTGGCCAGATACTGTGTCAGCTGTTTGTCGGAACTTTTTAGAACAACTATTGCAAAAAAATCCATTACAAAGGTTAACGTGGCCTGGCCTATTAGAACATGAATTTTTAAAAAACAAGGTATACATGATAGATATGGATCAAAATGAAGAAATAGATATCTCAACAGAATTTGATAATATTGTGTCACCCTTAAACTCAATGAGAATAAATGAAGAAGAGGAAGACGTAGAAGAAGAAGGAGAAAAAGAACCCACAGATTCTTCTACTAGTCATGATTTTACATCTATAGAAGACACGTATTACTTTTTCATGATTTTATGTAGAAGAAAAATACTTTTTAACATTTTAGAATTAATTGTACTGATTTTTATATAGAACTGAAGAGGACTTGCGTTCAAGTCAATCAGGTTGGTGTTCTGAAACTTGTCAAGAGTTAGATGTGGGTTGCGATAAATCTAACTCCACGACCGATCTTGAAAAATCTAATGATTTTATGAGCGAAGAATGGATTGTATTTCTACGACAAAGTGCTTCTGAAGTAAAATTTTAATTATTATTTAAATCTATACTACTTATACTTGTACATGAGAAGTTGCTTTTTGTGTCGTTACTCTTCTCCTTCAAAACCAGGCAATGGATTTGAATGGGGTTTCCACAATTAGATTGTTTACACTGACAAGGTTTTAAAAAAAGTTTCATTGGCCCCGCAACTTTTGTCCCCAGAAATTTGAACAATGAAATAGGAATATGCTCATTGGGATTATAGTAGGGAATTTTTTTTTTTTATTGCAATTATTAATGGTAAACATTATAATAGATTTAAGTGTAAAAATTATAAAATGTACTTTGGACTGTCTCTAGCAATATAATGAAATTCATATATTTGTGCCATGATCCTATTATTCATCC
This sequence comes from Macrosiphum rosae, assembly GCA_016617965.1. Lineage (NCBI taxonomy): Eukaryota > Metazoa > Arthropoda > Insecta > Hemiptera > Aphididae > Macrosiphum > Macrosiphum rosae. The sequence continues at coordinate 13,752 of WHPZ01580240.1, forward strand.
CCCTCCACTTAGAGATTTGTCAAAAAGACTACTACATCTCTGGTTTTTACGAAAACTTTTTCAATTTGTTTTCTTCATAATCACTCACTGGACTATGTTTACACCTATTACTCAATTCTGGTTAAATTAGGTTTAGTTTTATATTTTAGGTTAATACCATTAATGTTATCTAGTTTATGAAGAGTAAACTTATTGATAATTTAATTCCGAGTAAAATAATTAATAAATTAAAATAATTTTTTAAAATGTACCTATTAAAATTTAAAAAAAAATATTATGTTGTATGCATTTCATTTTATCTGTACATAATATTATGGAGTTAATACAATGTAATTTTATTTTTTAGGTTGTTTCTGGGAATATAACATCTATGACTCAAAAAAGTTTTATTCTGGTAGTACTATCTCCCTTAAAAAGTGGTACCATGTCTTCCAAATTATTACACTATATTGTTACTGTTCTAGCAATACCTTTTGTTACTCCAAATGTTCAACAAACTGAGAAAGATTTAATAACTCAAGTATTTATAATTATTTTATTTTATTTATTTTTATATTATTAATATTTTGTGTTTGTTGTAGATTTATATTGAAACTAATGTCATTCCGTGCTTAATGCAAGCATTTTCTAATGCTATCAAATCTCCTACACGTAACTGTGTATCACCTCCACCACCTGACAGTATTGGCATTCAAGAATTAGGCAGTCTAGAATCAGTGCTTCTATTAGTAGAAGGATTATGCTTGGATAGACCTATGGAATGTCTTAAGCAATTTACTGAGAGTATTTATTTTTTTAAAATTCTACCACTATTACAAAAATGTTTATCCTTGAGCCATGATAATACTAATTTGGTTACTAATACACTTGCCGTATTAATATTAATTTTAATATATTTGCCATGCAACATTGATTTAGTGTATGACATAGTTCTTGGGAAACATTTGGAAGGTACTGTAATTGTTTTTTTTTTTATTTATCCAAAAGTATATTAATATCATTATATTTTCATATAATACCAAAATAATTACCTTTCAGGTAGAATTTCAAATGTCGAGCTACATAAATTGCTTAGAAACATTGAAGACCCGTCCATAAGAGAAAGAACATGTATCCTTTTATATCATATGACTAGAATAGATCCTATTTGTCTTCTAGAAATTTGGCATCAAACTCTTACCAATGATATTGAGTTTTTAAAAAGTGACCCATGCCCCAATGTTGTCCAGGTACATACAAATGAAGATTATTATTTATTTATATTTAAAATGTATTTTAATGTTTTCCTAAATTAAAATATAGACTTATATGTTAACTTATTTAAAATTATGAAATCTACTGTCGATATTACAATTTATTAAAGAGAATGTTAATAACTAAAAACAAATTAAGATCAAAATTGATTTTTTATGACGTTTTGTATGGTTTTATATTTTATAATTTTAAATAATTTAGTTATCCTGTATTTTATGTTTAATTTCTATTCAATACTGAGCAGAGAAGTGTATTGGATACTTTTTTTACTTGCCTTCAAAAATATGAAAATGAAAACAAATTATACATAAAATATGTGATTTGTCAAATTTTTTCAATTAATTACTTAAATTTTTCAATTAATGAGTAATAAATTTAGATTGTAAATACTCTAGTTTTATCTATTAAAAAAAAAAATGAGTAATAATTTAAATAAAATAAATTATAAAAATATAGACCAGTTATATTGTCTATGTTTATTTTTTAAATTTAAATTTAAAATATCATAACCTACTGACAATCATTTTATTTAAAATATGCTAGTAAAGCAGCAGTTATTAACTGTTTGTTCAATATTTTAAATTTCTCAATTGTGTATTAACTCAGTATATAAAGTCTTTAATACCAATTTTATTATTGTTCTAGGCTGCTATTTATACATCTGAAATATTGAAGAACACACAATTCTACCAAGTGGAAACAGAACAATGAAAGTATATAATCATAATTATATAATCAATGCATTATGGTTGTTTTTATTTGAAGTATTACCATACATTATTTTATATTGTATATGGAGTGTAAAAGTTAAATTTGAATAAGGATTGAGCCATAAGAATAGTGATAAATAATAAGTAACAATATTAGTTATTTAAATATAAATACTTTTTGTTTAAATTGATTTATGACGAAAATACAATATGCTAAATAGTCATAATAATTAAATCATTTGTTTTTTTATACTCATAAGCAAGATAATAGATGTAACGATACAAAATATGATGTAAATTATATAATAATAGTAACATCTATATAGTTTTGTTTGCCAAAAATAACTGATATATGAGGCAAACACTTATTACAGATAAGATTAACTATTTTTCAATATTATGCAAACTACTCAAAGAAAACTATGGGACAGGAATATAAAATAATATTTATATAGTTTTTAAAGACGAGTGTTTATTCTAACAGGAATATTATTGGAATCTAAACCAAATATTCAACAACAAGTAATAATGATTTCCCCACCTAATACATTTTCAAGTACATACAAATCATAATTTATTAAACTTCATAAATACGATTATAAAAATTGTATACATGGACCTTGTGTGTCACGGTGGGCAGCCTCAGTCACTAACGTGTTATTAGGTCAAGCATTGGCCGGCGTTGCTAATTCCCTTGTGGTCACCCGCCTGGGTTTTTAGTAACAAATCCTCGCCTCACATCATGTGTTGGGTGTTCCTCAACCAACCGTAACCCCTTACAAATTGTTTGTACATCTTAAAATACTCATAACTAGCTTTAAAATAAAAATATAATAACATTTCTATGAGATACTCTCAATAAAAAAAATAGTATGTTTCTTATTAAATAGTTAATTCTCTTTTGGTGGTACCTAAATCGCCAACCTCACCACAAACATACAACTATTTATAAACGTAATCATTATTATATTAAAAGATACAGCCATGTGTGTTACTTTTAATACTGTCTCTTTACTCTTTACATTGGATCTTAAGTATTTAAATTTAATACTTATCTAATTCATCAGTCCATCTCTCACTTTATAACTATTATATCGAACTAATATGATGTTTTATTCATCGTATCATATTATTTTATTTTTCTTGAGTTTAATAGTAAATCAATTTTCTTATTATCCCTTTTCACATTTCACCTTTTCAAAGTTTTTACTTTTTGATCATTTATCATACCACACTTACATCCAATCAGTGATTATGTTCCTTACCACCCCTATCATACAATACAACAAGTATATTTCAGGGTAACATTTTGTTTTAAATTTAAATTTAAATTTTATATAGAAGTTATTGATGTATGCATATAATATAAACTTGAAAATAATCTTGTATAAATCCAGGGTATACCCTATTATCTTGACCGCTTTTTCTCGACATAGGTGGATTAACATTATGTAACAATTTTATTGCTTTTCAATCTTAAAACAACGCTTACAAATTAATGAGATTATCACAAGTACCTATATTTTTTGAGAATACGTCAGTTATTGCTCTGACCATTATATTGTTATCTTTTTAAGTGTTCCAGCTTAAACTATAAACAGTATAAACACTTCAAATAAAAAGCTCAAATGTGAAATTACCCACACTCGGAAAGCAAAAAATCCGATTACATTATAATTCACAGATAGCAATACGTGGCAATATGTGTACATAAAAAAGTATTATAAAAATTATCTGGTTGTTATGAAAAGAATAATAGATAAAGAATTTTAAGTTAACAATTTTGCAAAAAAATAATGAACAGTAATAATATTTTAATTTTTTACTAGGCATAATATATCTTAAATACAGTCTTAAAAGTAAAAAAAAAAATTGCAAACCATTTTGGTGAAAAATAATGATTATATCTGTCTATGATGTTTGTTATAATTATTTGGCATGACGTTTATAGTATCAGTTTTATTATTATATTCTAAACCATAGTCAGAAGACTAAAAGAGTCTTTATGATCTCTCATATAAAAGACTAAAACTGTATTCTGACTATCTATACATTTTTCCATTTGTTGTTTATTTAGTAATTACATGTTATATCACTTTATACCTCTTCATGAATTTTATTCAGCACGCGTTCAAAATTTATTTTTCAATGACAATTTTAATGATTTAAATATAAATTACATTTGATTAATGGCAGGATTAGGTTGTACCTATCAACTAAAATATTATATAGGTAGGTACCTACCTAGGTAAGTAAATCTACGGTTTCCTTATTTTATATTTTTATTAAATGTTTTATAATAATTACAATTTTTAAGTAATACCTAAATTCAAAAACACCATATCTTAAGATTTTATGTATATGTGTAGATGTATATGTGCCATCAAACAGTTTTAGGTTGAATAAAATGTTTTAAATTAATACCTAGGTATTCGTTATTTTGTTTTGCTCCGATAGTCACATTTTAATATTTTCAACTAAGATAACTGGTAGGTACCTATTATAGTACCTTCTGTAGTAGTATATAATACTATAGGTACCTCCACTTGAATGTTAAACACTTGACTATGATAACTAATATATTATATAGTCTGATAGTCGGACATATATATATATATATATATATATATACCTAGGTACTATAAACACTTAATGCACTATTACATTAATAGTGGCAATAGCAGAAAATATTCTAAAGGGCTTATAAATTATTGTATCAGATTATTAAATATTAAACAGAAAATTTGGTGAATTCATGTGCCAAACGGATTCTAACTTCAAAAATATATTATGTAGATTGTCTGGTATTACTTAGTACTTACTAAGATCTAATAGGCAATGGAGGTTTCTATTCATGTTTAGACTATTAGCCATGTATTATAAATCTATAGTATTATAGTCTGTAATAGACTATTATTATAAATGTATAATTTATAACATTTCTAAAAAATGTGCATTAGATTTACTATAAGGTAGGTTAGTTATTATTTACTAGAATATTTTAATTTAAATCATTGAATTGTTCAACGATTAACCTATGATTTTACATATTCCGCTTATTTTTTTTTCAGGTAATGACTATTATTGCCTTCATGGCAATTTTGGTTTTAGAGGCATATGGACATATGGTAAGAGGTCAAAATAATAAAAAATTCTGTCCATCCGAATTTGATTCTAATTTAAAATACCTGTTGCTATTTAAAAAAATGCAAATTACCTATAATTGCCTATACTGAAAAAATTAAAAAATTGAAAATAACCAAATAATGTGTATTTCCGTATTCCATATCTCCCCTCCCGAAAATCCTATATCCAATCTGAGGTCATGGGACCGAAATATTTCATGTTAGGTACCTTTAAAATTAATCCATAAATCATGATTCATAAACTAGGAATACCTAACAACGAATAGGTATAATATATAATAAAATAGACAATAGTTAAAGGTTACTGTAAGGACCGATACTTTATGTATACCTAAGGTATAATTTTGATAATTGTGACGAAAACACTTGAATACTTGATGAAGATAACACTTGTTTTTCTATAAAGGTTTAGTTCAATCCTATTTTTTTAGAAGGATTTATTTCCCCCAATGTTGATACTATACTTATTGATATCATACAGACAGTCTATGTAGGTAACGTCATATAGGTAATTATTGATTACCCATAGATAATGTAGGTATATAAAGTTTAATCCGGATTAGAGATTTTTAGTTTATAAATCGCATACATTGTATTGGTTAAGTATTTAAATAGCCAATAGGCATATGTACCTATATTTTAATTGTCTCATATTTAAGGTTTGAACAAAAGAAAATGGGTATTTAATATTTATCATTATTGATCTAATGATATAATAATATGTGACAGTCAAAACTTAATGTACACATTTGTATGTACCCTTAAGATTAATCGCTTAATTTTGAGTGCATAGTTATAGTTAATATTCTTATAATATTTGATATACTTATAAGTTATAAGTAATATATTATGTATTATCGTAAAACAATATTAACAATATAGTATTATAATGATACAAAATGTTAAGACAATAGAACGATTGCGAAACCTATACTTAAAATAATATGTGAAACGATTAGGTACAAGCCATCAGAATCTTAAATTAAAAAAACCTGATAAGTGGGTGTTGCTCCGCTGTACACACTGTACAGTCAGTTACGAGTGGGTAACTGTAATGGAAGTTGTTAACTTTATTGAAGTCAATATGATATTACATCATTGTATACGAAAAACGATTCTGAGCGGAGACGGTTTGCAGCCAAGGATATTTAATATTATATTTATATTATTATTATTATTAATACGGTAACCGATAAGTCAAATAATATTATTCGCATATTATTATTAATATATTATTTATATTATTATCATATTTCAATATCTGTATTCTGTATATAATAATATACTTGAAAAGTTTCAAGTAGGTACTCACGAATAATATTTTTAAATTACAACAAAATAACTAAAATCGTTATTATTATTTTTAAACTTAAAATAACTATACAAACAAAACTGTGTTAATATATTTTTAAGATTTTTTGGTTACGGTATTAACTGCTTACGTCGGATCTTGTTTTAAATTTTTAATCTTTAGGTATACAAGTTGAACATTATATACATTTTGAACTCTTAAATAATTTTCATTTTGATAAATTTCGTCAACATTTGAACTTTAAATGTTTATAATCTATAAAAAAAACGTGCCAATGTATTTTAAATATTTTTCAACTGCTGTTGTAACATTATGTCAGGACTCAGGAGCCTTGTATTCAATTTTCAAGCTTTTTGAAGCAACAAATAACATTTTATTGACATTTATGGAAAAAAAAAATTGAAAATTAAAAATGACATGAGAAATCGAGTGAATATCTGAACTTCAAAAGCTCATAAGAATTTGACTTTCCTATAGAAATTTTTTATAAAGATAGAAAATATATGAGGAAACTTGTATTAGACTTTTTCAAATCTTAGGTATAAAAAGAAAATTTTTTATGAATTTCTAACTCAAAATAATTTATAAATGTTCGTGTTTTTTAATAATTTTGTCAAAATTCAAACTTCAGACACTCTTATAAATTCGATAATTTTTTTTTAATTTTCAATAACAACAATTTACGAAGAAACTATTGTATTACATTTTTAATTTTTTTTCGGCATTAATTCAAAAAAAACTAATATTAATCGAACATTGCATATGCCAAAGCTCAACTTTTATCGAAATATTTTGAAAATCGTATTATATATTATATTTTACGGATCTTGATATATTGATAATTATCCAAAGAGCCGCAGGTTTCCGACTCCTGAACTAGTTCACTTTCCTACCGGAAAAAATACTGAAGTGAAAAATCGAAGAATTATTTCGACTACTTATGGTTTACACGGACACACAAAAAAATACACTTCATTGCAAAATCAATATATTCATCACTCCGCTCAGAATCTAAAAATGTGGAAAAGTGGGTACCACACACTGTGATACACTATAAGTGTCGTGTGGGTCACTGACCACTGTAATGGATGTGTTAAATTTCAAATTTGAATTCAATGATATAAAATCATTGTGTACGAAAAATGATTCCGAGTGAAGATGATCCTTCATCCAATATTACAAAATTTATTTTATGTAATTATTGCTATTAATGTAATCCAACGGAATATCACACGCAAAAAAAGAAAATAACGCCTTAGCATACACACATAGGCAAAACACACTCAAAACTGTAGGACTATAATTTAATTATAGCAAGCAGCACGATTCACGAAAAAAATTCCTTGATAAAGCATAGCAAATTTGTAGTTGAATAATTAAGTTTGAAATACAATAATAATCTAATTGATTATTTTAAGTTGTAATGTTTTTTTTATTACCATTGTACCTAATGGTATGCCTGCCATAAGACACATTAATGATCTTATGTTTTTCTCAAAAGAGAGACATTTTTTAATTTTTCATAGACAATAATCAGACAGTTGTAGAATTTTTTTTTTTAGGAACATTTCAATATTTTTTATATTCGTTTACCTCTAAATTATACATTAATTCACCACACGTCCACGTCCATACGTATAATATATATTGTATTGGTTAAAATTTAATTGTATACTTTATACACAATTACGGTTCTGGATATACATATTATACCATATAGATATTATGCGGTGTACGTGTGAATATGCACATGTCGTTTAGTGTTCATAATGCTTCTAAGGCGATTATAACGGAAGATTGATAATGTTTAACAGCCATTTGTCCTCTTATGACTTATTACTAAGTAGTAATAGTAACTACTGTCATAGACCATAGTATCGTATATTTAACAATGTATAATGAAGTGTTATTCCCGGTTTTTTATGGACGTTATACTAGTAAACAGGAAACCTAGGTAGTGCCTATAGGCTTCAATTTAGTTGCACCATTGACGGCTTGACCGATTTTTTAAGCACTCTCAACCCTCACGAAATTATTAATTTATTCAAATAAGTAGGTACTGATTTTCGGAATCGTTACTCTTATTGGTAATTATAGTATACATATACTAATGTTGCTGTATTCTAAAAACACAAAAATAAAATTTTGAGAAGGAATGCCCGAAACTTATATAAGCACTGAACTGTAAATTATTTTTGGATTAAAATAGCCGGGCCTCTGCAGTGCTCCAGGTCCAACAGCCCCTCCCTCCCCTTTGTGGGGGCCCTGTAGCTACCTATATATTTTTAATAATAATAAAACCTATTATATCTATAGGCTGTATTATAAAATATATAGGTATACAGAGATTTAAATAATCTAGATTCGAATAAATACAACGTGTCAATGCAGACTCCGTGGACGAGGATATCTTATATATCTTATATTGTATAGTAATAATACGTATTATCAGACTTGAGACTATCAACACTAATCACTATTCACTATCAACTTAAAAAAGTTCTCCTAGTTGATATTATACCTACTATTTAGGTTATATTATAGTGCATATTTATGCAATTTTAAGTGCTATAAAATCCCAGCCTTGATATATTATTATACAGTACATTACAGCAGTACAGAGTACATTTATTATCAGTACTCACTATATTGTAGTCAGTGCCCAGTGGACAGCCTGTTAACGCACTACAAATTACAATCATCACCATTTGGAAATTGTTGATGGTTAACAATTTTTTAAATTTTAAATGTCTTCGAAAAGAGTGAAATTATGTGGCAAAGAAATACAGAACATAAGAAAAGCAAAAAGCAAACAATTAAAATTGGAAAAAATTCTAAAGTGACCTCATAAACTGTTATATATTATACAAGAAAAAAAAATGTAAATATACATTATGTGTATTTAGGTACACATACCGGTATAAAATTTTAAAGTTGTTATTAAAATATCAAGCTATGGATACTTCCTTTATTCGCCTTTTTTTTTTAGATTCTGAGTGGAACGATGAATGTATTGATTTTACAATGATGCGTGTTTTTTTTTTTTTTTTAATAAGGTGGCCAAATGGGCCAAGAGGTTGCCCCCCCCTGGCGCTGCCGCTGATTATCGTCATCATCGACACAAGTACACAATTGACAGCGTTATGTGCGGATTCGACGGTCAGACTATTGTAGATCGATGAGAGGGTAGGCGCAGTACCTACTTACTTTTACGTAAACAGTAGCTATAATAATTATTATTATTTTAGATTCAGAGCCGAGCGATGAATATATTGATCTCAAAATTATGTGTACGTGTTTTTTTAATTCCCTTTTCTGTTAGCTCTCACATTTTGGGGCAGAAAAATGTCACGACACCGGTAAACATGGTAATATTATTTTTTTGAGATTTTGTATACGTAT
>WHPZ01580245.1:0-20482 GCA_016617965.1 Macrosiphum rosae
CACACACACACACACACACACACACACACACACACACACACACACACACACACACACACACACATACACACATACACACACACAATATATATATATATACCTACATTATACACCGACAGCGTGCCAGTGTCGTATTTCACCTGCAGAAGCAGCCTACCTATAATATATAAGTACTCCTACTATGTATATAGTACCATATTGTATCCTTTCATCCGTCCGCCATCTCTCTCGTTCTCGCATTCACTTCCTCCACCCCTCTCTCTTTCTCTAGTTCTCTCGTTATTTCTCTCTTCGTACTGCAATATATATATATAATATATACCGCAATATTTATAATGTACCTTTAGAACGCTCATCGTCGTCACTGCCACCGTTGCTCATCCCCTATATATGTATATATCCTGCTACATCCTACACCAACAACAACAACGACGACGACAACGACAACCGACATCAAAAATATTTCATACTTATATCTATCTATATATAGGTATACATGCGGATAAGCTTGAGTGTAGTGCAACGTCGACGACGAAATAATATTAAATAATGACGGAGACGGCGGTCGTTGTGTGTATATCGTATTTCGCGTGCGCCCCCGCCGCCTACGCTTCCAAAGTATCGTGTATCGTGCACCACCATCACCCTCCCCCCCATCACCGCACCATCACCCCATCACTACCACCAGCACCTCAACACCCCCACCACCTCCAGCCGACACCAACGCGGCCGCGGATATCGTATGTCCACCGTTCCGCGTTAAATTACACATTTTCCCCGCTGTTCGATTGTCGTCGTCGTGTATAGTCTTCGTTATTGCATTCGTTCGGTGCTGCAGTAGCAGCGTATATATATTATTATTATTATTATTATTATACTCCATCATAATGGCATAATGTACGTATAGGCACTATACAATATTATATTATACTACGTATATAACTACGGTAGTAATATTGTTTACTATAATAAATAATATATAATATATAATATTATACTATATAGTGTAGGTACCTACGCGTTTAAAATCAATAGGTATTAAATATGGCATAACTAATATAGTAAGTGCTATAATCGTTCAATATACTTATTACTATACGCAAATAGGTATATATTATATAGGTACTATATACATGGAATATGGATACACACTTACAAACTCATGCCCACACTCACGATCTTTATACAAAAATAATGATGGGCGGTGGTCAAGTGCCTATATTATACAATAAAAATACCGTCATCGAAGTCAAATAATTGTGTACTGCAGTTTATAGAGCAAATTTCCACTATTATTATAATAGTGAATAATAGATAATTTATATAGGCGTATACGATTAAAGTTGTAAAACAAAAAAAAGATTTTACTTAGAATTTAGATTGTTGTATTTTTTTACAATTTCATGATTTTTTACCTGGTTATAATTAGATTAATTTTTAAGTATAAGCTATAAATCTATTTAATTAATTGCTATAGTAAAGCAATAACAATCCCAGACAGCATTTTGTAATGATAATATTATAATAATAATATTATTCGTTATTATGATTTTATAATAGTATTATTAAACAAAAATTCGCTGTCTGGGAAGTTTGTGTTTATTCTATGATTATTTTTACATTCATATTTTATTTCCTTATTTTCAATGTAAATATTTTCATAAGGTATTAATTTAAAGAAGCATAATATATTAAGTCTTTTTAAAAGCAAATCTACATACATTTACAATTTTTTTCTTATTAGCAATAATAATGAATATCATTATCATAAATTGAAGGAGGTTGTCGAAATGGCTTCACCCCTCCCGCTCCCTGTATATTCTATCACCCTATGGCTTATGCCTACGCATGGCGTACATATTATTTTATATTATAATGCAAGTATATCTGTGTATATATAATATATATAGATGTGCACCGTGCACAATGCATTGCAGATGTTCTAAATATGCAGGTTTAGTGCAGGCATATTACTCGTGTTTACAGTGACAGATTATAGTGCACAGCGTAAACTGCAGTAGTATAATAAAATAATAATATACACTTGTATTTTATGTGTTTATAATAATATATAGATATAATTAATATGCCTGTCGGTCATTGTGTGCTACGCATACAATGAAACGTCCGAGAGACTAACCGTCTCTATCGGTCCGTCTGGTCAGTCCCCCTCCGGCCGTCGTCCGAAATCCATCTGAGTCGGTTCTAAACATGTGCAGCATCGATGACGGTTTTGAGCCACCACGGCAGCTACTGCTATTTTGTAACACAGTGGATGAGTGATGTATATAGAATAATTTATATAGGTATTAAAAATAAATAAATTAAATGTCCGAGAAATGTCTGTGTTGTGAATTATAACACTGCCTTATACTTATATGGGTCTACTATTGGGTCTTTATCTGCAGACTTTCACGAGAAGTTATAAAACTGTCGTATATAATATAATATTGTATATTATTATTGTATTATATTATACACTACAACTCATCAGACATCAAGTATGTAATAATATGGTTGAATTCACATAAAAAAGAAAATGTTTTTCTGTATACTTCCTGTGTACACATGCTTAAGCCATTATTAAACTATTTAAACTACGTTTTAATAAACAATTCATTTTTTGTTGCACGTGATAAATCACTGTATAGTACAACTGTTTATGGGAGTTTAAAGTTTGTATTACATTTTTAGGTGACATTTTATTTAGTATAATAATTATTATTATATACCTTGCAATGAAATCATACCAATTACACACATTTATGTATCCCTACAGTTTTTTTTTTTAATTTTAATTTACAGCTGAAAATATACTTCTTGGTAACAAAACATTACCTATATTATTTATTGTATAAATACGTATTTTATGTACTCGATCAGTGCCCCTAAGACTTTCCGGTTCATCGATTCTCTCCTACCGCGGATTCTTAAAATATACATTGAATAACGCTCCCTTATCCGTGTTTATGTCTCGGACCCTACAGATTACCACTTCGGCTCCCAGTTTTTATATTTTTCTCGTTGTAAACAGGAAAAAAATCCTCTTAAGCCGCGGCACCCCGTGAATGATTGTACACCCCAGTCAACCCCTGCTCTCGAACCTACAGGTATATATTAGAATTGTCTGTTCGTATACGCGTTGTTGTATTGTACAGAAAATTACCGCAATTTGTCCAGATTATATATGGGAACATTTATTGTGTGTAGGTATAATCGTAACTCGTTTATAACCTTATAGGCATTTCCTAGATGCCACATTAATAAAAATAATACATACATCAAGACGTATGGTATAGGTATACAGTGCAGCACCGAACGAATAATGTATAAATGTACGTGGTACATATCTTACCATTGGTTCAACCAATATGTATAATACCCATAGGGACGCTTGTACATTTTTTTGTTAAGATCTTCTGATATTATACGGTCGTTACTCGTTAGTTGTTATTAATGAATAGTAATAGTGAAATTAAATGTGATGCTACGCGGCCGGACGTAGAGATAAATAAAATAAAATATCATCAACAAGTGCAGATAATATCGAAACCACTCGCTTTAAAAAATAAAAAATTATAAGTAGAGATATATTAATGAATAGATTTATGTGTAGGCATACATTGTTGGTCCTCAATAACATTTATTTAATTCAAATGATTTTCCACTCTATATATATATATTATACCCATATTCAACAATATTATAAAATATTATTGCTACGATTTTGTACATACTTTTATATAGCTATATAACCTGTCCAGTTAATATAAGCACTCGGTAACCGTTAGTATTTTAAAAAAAAAAAACTGTGGTATGTAAACTAATATTGAAAAAATATAGTTTTCAGACCACTGAATTTTTGTAAATTGTAGCGGTTGCTGAGTGCCAAGAATCAAGATGAAGTAGACAGGTTATACCTTATATTATAATAATATTATCTTATATATATTACACACACTGCAGGTTCATATTTCTTTCATATTTAAAACGGCAAATAATATAATATATTGTTTATTATAATGTTCATTTTAATATATATTGGTGTCTATTAGAATTTGAAACAAAAACTAGTTTTTTTAATATTTGATACTTATTGAAAGTAGTATGATGGTATAATATAGAAAAATATGATGTCAATAACTATAATATATAATGTTGTTATAAGTGGAGTAGCCATAGTGATAGGGTAAGCCGGGGGAGCCACGGACTATGTTTTATATTCAAATTTAAAAGTTCTAGTGAACACTTTTAAAATCTTAATTGTTAAATCTACAATAATCAATGACTCCAAAAAGGCTCAATAGACAAGTGTAGGCCTTAATAAATAAATCTTAAACAATATTATCTCAGAACCAGACTATTTTCAAGTTCTTGCGCTAAAAAAAGCTCCTATAGAAGACTGAAGACTAGCTAGCTGAGGCAAAATTATTATTGAAAAACCTAGAAATTCGATCGGCAGCATAGAATAGATTTTTTGTAAATTTTTTGATAATTTTTACTCGAAATATCGGAACTCGTTTGGAATTTGTGCACAGGAAAAACTTTAATGTACCTACTAGGTACTGGTTTGCGCACATCATTATAACAATTGTGTAAAGGTTATTAGTCAAGTGCTTCAATTAAATCATGATGGTAATGATGTACTATAACATATTAATGTTCATTTTCTACAAAACTCGATGTGAACATCACTAGAAAAAAAAACATTTTCCAAAATTTATAATAACGTAATTATTATAATCATCTTTTTTTAATCGGAAAATTAAAAGAACTTTGTTACTTAGATGCAAAAAGTTTATTTAAGTATCACGACAAAAATTTAATAACTCTAACTTTCTTGAAAACATTTTACATTTTATGTAATGCTCAACACATTTTTAGTTACGGCGCAGTTGATTATTGTCAAAAATGTTTGAAAACTGTTCATATTTATCAATCTCAATTCTATTTGAATTTAGTTTTTATTTTTATGCGATATAATAAATCTGTATACGAGCGATGCTTGTTATAGTGATTTTGATCGCATATAATATATTATATACATACAAGACTTATTAACATATTATGTAATATGTTACAAGCAACACGTACATTTTTAACCACACCTGCGACTATACTCATTGACAGTTCTAAGCATATGTTAAATGGGAGAGAAAATATATAGATACGTACTTACAAAAAATATAACTGTGGGTATACCATATGTCTTATTTAAGGTACAACTGTTCTCAAATAACAAGTGGTAGCTTTATGCACAAACAAGTTGTCTTGTTGGTATATTATTTGTGGGCAAACCAGGAGACCGCCCATGTTGGTTACCCCTAGTTGATATGTATATATTATATTATATCAACAGCACATGCCACGACCTATTTTGGTATGCCATTAAAAGACATATTAGATTATGTGGCTATTCTGCTAACACCTCAACCATCTATTGTTTAAATTACTCTACTCGAAAACTTTGGTCTATACTTTATCGGTAACATATTACATTAAACGTAAACTAGCGACCGAGTTTCAACACTTAAGAGGACGTTGATACCTGCATGTGTGGTATCCGTCTTACAAGTGCATAACATAGCAAATTCTACGCATAACAGAACACGTGTATCTACGTTAGTTTAAAAATTAGAGTGAACTAACCTCTTATAAAATCTAAAGGTAAGATTATTATCTAGACAACTTCGTGGGGTTGTTATAATATTTTAATTTTAAAGCAAGCTATGAGTATTTTAAAATTGTAAATTGTTTGTGCATCTTAAAGCAGTCATAACTCGCTTAAAAATTAAAATATAATAAAAAAAATCCACAAGATTGTCTAGACAATAATCTTACCTTTAGATTTTATAAGAGGTCAATTTACTCTAATTTTTAAATTAACGGATCTACACGTGTTTTTCTGAGGGTAAAATTTGCTCTGTTATGCACTTGTAAGACGGAGACAATACATGCGGGTATCACGTCCTCTTAAACTATATTATTAAAATTTGCAGATTAGGTAGGTATTGAGTATATCATTGGTGGCTTGTCACGGGGCTTTTGCTGCTACCAGTCGCGGAATCCGACTGAGAGTAAGTAACGCCCGCTGCTACTAGCTCCCGGATGGGTGACCGCCGGGTTCGTAGTGGTAAAAACCTTGCCACACATACACGTGTTGCTTATCTACCGTAAGTTCTATAACAACACCTTACCGTACCAACCTTACCAACTGTAGTTCATAATCCCCTAAACAGCTGATGACCATAGTCGCCGGGTTTAAGCTCAATAATAAAAAAAAGTATATCATTAACATAAATGTATTATGTTAGGTAATTGATAATACATAATGAATTTAATTCTATAATAAAGGAACTATACTAACTATACACATATTTTACCCTAAATAAATGACCAGCGTGATTCCCAAAGGGTGTGACGTAATGTACATATGTCCTATTCTGTTAGGTGTGCTTGATAATTTTAGTTTTTTTTATTTAGACGCATACAACTAAAAAACATTTATTATTAAAAACAATTTTTGAAAACAATCATGAAAAAAAAGCATTTACATTGCAACAATGAAATTGTCGATTAAACATAAAAATAATTATAAAAACAAAATAAAAGAATGGGGAAGTCTCTCTGCTGTAGGTGTATTAAATATTTGTCGAGTAGGTCACCGTAATGAATGTGTTAATCTCTAATTCAATGATTTAAACATAATTGTACACGAACAGCGATTCTGAACAATCCGTCAGTCTATTATATTATCTACTAAGTATATTTTCTGATATTATTGTGGTTAAAGTAATTTATTTTACTATCAGCCATTAGTACAACAGTATATTAGGATAAATTCATTTTTGCCAAAAAATTACATTTGAAATTATCACTGTGTCTGTAAAATATTATAATGATATACTTTAAAAGTTACAAGTATCCACAAATAATATTTACAGCAAAATAACTAAAATCATTTATCTCCATTTAAATATCTAATTGCGATCAAATTTAAATTAAAAATATATATTTAAAAAAGCTCTGTACATATTGTTTTTATATGTTTTGATCACAATATGCAATACTTATGAAAAACCTCATTTTAAATTTTCAACTCTTAAATATAAAAATTGAATATTTAATACATTTTCAACAACAAAATAATTATCAAATTTTTAATTCCATAAAATGTGTTAACACTTGAAATTTAAGTGCTTATAAAACAAATTCGTTCCTATGTACCTTTAATATTTTTAAAAGGCTATTATAAAAACTTATGAGAAACCTTTTATTACATTATTACCTATATATACCTACATTATGCGGTTTCGATGTACCTACACGTTGAATGCCAGAATTAGTGGCGAGTAATTAAACCAATTTGACCAATTTGGTGTGCTGCATATCTATAATACATGAATTGAAATTTAGTTTACTGTCATGGGAAACTAACAGAATCACAAACTGCAAATAATGTTGTATTTCAATAATATATTGCGTGAACGATATTATATAACAACATCAGTGGTCGTAATGAGCCCTTCGAAAATAGTTTAAGGATCGGCCTTCGTACAGCTATAATAAAATTTATATTTCGAGGAATCTCATATAGTATACACCGTGTGGCATCAGTACATCTGTCCGACCTACATCCTTATAGATTTGCATCGAAACAACACATTCCACCGAACGACACGTATACACAAATATTGTCCGGTTTTGGGGTTGGAATGGAACCTATATATGCACAAACACACATATATATATATATATACAACGTGCAGTGAGTATTTTATAAATATTTTTCGATTTGTACAGCAGCAACATTTTCAAAAAAATCATCTGCTTTACTATTATAATATTATATTGTTTACAGAAAAAGTGTGCCGTACTCATTTGAAAATAAGACATTTCTATAGTTCATTTCTCCCTTATGTCCGAGCATATTTTGAAAATAATATGATTCTTATAAGCATATAAAAATAAAATAAAACAAGTTATAATCCGAACGCAACAATATATTATATTGAAATCAGAATTTCAAAAAGCGAATAGTTTATGGAAAATAAAATCAATGGTGCTTGACGAATCACCTGCATACCGGGTGATCTTATATTCTTATATATAACGTAAGGCACTCATTATTTCAAACACTATTAACGTTTTTTGGAGTATTTATTTTACATAATTTTAAGTAGTTAAAAAACAAAACATTTTCTAAAAAAATTATATGAATTACTTTCTATTATTAATTATCGTAATATTTTTAATATTTTACTTTATAATGGCAACCTTTAACACTTTAATTTCTTATTCCGAAACAAAATATTTTTTGGAGTACTCCAATGTTTAAAAATCGTATTTTGATGAGTATTTAATGTTTGGTTGAGCAGATTGCAGTGATACAGAGGAGAACCACAAACAATTTTATTCCACTTATTTACTTATAAAAACTTTAAACACATACTTATTACTAATAAACTAAATACCAGAAATTTTATTTTTGTAGATCGAAATACTCCAAATAGTATTCTGCTATGGAATATGAAACAAAAAGTATATGTTGAAATAACTTAAAAAATGATAACGATAAAAAATAGTAAAAAAATGGTTTCGCAAAGACTTAAAATTATGTAAAACATACTATTTTCAAAAACGTTAATGCGTGTTCTGAAATAATTAGTGTCTTAAGTTAAATGGACCACTCCGTATATTATAATATTATAGTAAATACAAATCGTCTATACCAATGTCGACCCGGGTCTGTCTGCTTCGTATAATGTACGGGTGTGTGTGTAAGCACACGTGCATAATATATATTAATATATATATATGTATATAGTCGTAGACGATTTTAATGACGGAGGGGAAGCGCACGTCCGTCTACTTCGGAATGACCACCGTCATTAGGGTATTTTTCACATAATGTAGATTTTAGACGTACGCCCAATTATTTTAGTTTGTGTCGTATATAATATATTTACCAAACTATATATTATAGACGGTCTCACGAGTTTGCTACCGTTACTACCGTGCGCAACCAAAATTATTACGTCTACCAACAATTCCAAAAATTCCAGTTATAATTGTAATTATAGTTTCAGTGGTGTATTTAGGATATTTCTTGTCTTTGAGGGATACGTGGGTTTTATTGAGCCCACCAAACAAGATGACTTAGAATTTAAGTATAGTTTTAATTTATACCCAATAAATTTAAGAACGAAGATTGCACAATTTTTAAGTATTTTAATGTCTTGGTGCTATTTTTTTTTCTGATATATTATCCATTTAATTTGATTTAATATTTCGTGTTTCTCCTAAAATAAATATCGTGTTATGAATATACTACTAGAATACCTACTACTAATAAATGAGTAGTAAAAAGTAGTTGTGCTAATAGATATTAAAAGGATACATTCATAACATTTAGTATCAATATCTTCATTCAAGTTAATTTTAATTTTTTTATCAATATTTAATTTTAAAAATTATGAATAATTTTTTATACAAAATAATACACAAAAAATTTGTTTAAGTACATTTTTTATGATTTTAGTTTCATACTTACGTACTTTCAAGTGCTATTAAATCCAAGCAAGTATTATATTATTCTTATACTTGCTACTAAATATTTAAAAAAAATAATAATCCGAAATATTAAATTTATTAATTGGTAAATAATAATTTATAAAAATAGTGCATAATATAGCACGTTATTCGCAGAACATATTATATACTTATATTATTTACAGAAATGATATAGGGGTAACCGCATCATTACCTAATAAATTAAAAAAAAACTATTTAATCAGTACCTATCGGCTATCCCATACACGTTTGTATACTCATTACTCATTACTAATGAGTCATTAGTCACTACCTAATCATGTTTATATAATTTTTATAGTTTTTGGTTACAGTATATAAGCTACTTAATATGAGAAACCTTGTTTTATATTTTAAATTTTTGGCTATAAATTCATTTTTGAACTTTCGAGATTTTGAAGAATGTTGTCAACATTTTAACTTTACATGATTGTGTTTATAAAGATTTTTAACCGGTATCATAACAAGTTATTAGTAACATTGTATTCAATTTTCAAACTTTTTGTCATAATGTATAAGTTATTTTTCATAACCTCATAAAAAGTTAATTTGACTTTCCACTTTTCCAATGAATGTGTCTATGTGTTAACAAGTAAACACGATACGATTACAGCAGATTAAAGACTAGTTTAATAATTTATATATTTTTATAAGGGCCACATTTAAAGGGAGCAACGGGGACATTTGCCCTGTATAAAATTGTTTTGCCATTTCCTCCACTGCATTTATAAAAATCTTAAAACTAATCTATTATTATTTTTCTACGGGTAATTTTTTATCTACAATAAAATAACTCTATAATCCACAATTCCTTTTCAATCATTTGTTTAATTTATTTCAAAAACACCAAGAGGTGCGTCTGTTAATTTTGTAGACTGTGGAAATTTCTCCTCACCGCCTCGATTTACGCCTATAAAAAGCACTTAAGAGTATTGCTACTTACGGATCATCTCTTTTCAAAAACTTAAAACTTTAAAACTTGCGTTTTTGTTTCAATACTATTTAATATTAGGTAAGGGAAATTAGTGCTTAATTTATCTTTTAAAATATTTAAATAAATCCGGTTTATTTTGATGAAATATTGTGTCAAGAGATATTATAAAAATTTTTTAGAGAATATTAGTTTAATCTACGTTAAAAAATATACCAAGTGCTAAATAAAATCCATGACTTATATGGTTGCTCATCTAGGTCGAATTCCCTAAAACACTATAACCGAGATATACCTATATTTGGCACTGTATTTGCTTTATATTTGCTCTTTTTTTTCCGGACAAAGTCGGATTATACAGCTAATCTTTAAATAAAATTTAAAAATGTAATTTGTAATTTAAAGATTTTACTCATAAATCTAATTTAACTTTACCTCCTCCTCACCACCAAACATCTGCCGAATTTTTTTTTCAAATTCTTACCCTCCCCCCTAATAGGTGTTTCTAAAAATAAAGAAGTGAAATAATAAATAATTAAAAAGTGTAATTTTAAATTTGAATAGTACATACCTATGTAATAATATTGTGTACCTAGTAGTTAGTACCTACTACCTACCTATTCAAAATATTTTTTACAATATTATTATAGTGCAATATTGTTTGACATTTTACATAACAGTTCATCGTGGACAAATAATTATTATTATTATATTTTGCAACGATGACATTGTACGGTAAGTTT
Organism: Macrosiphum rosae; assembly: GCA_016617965.1. Taxonomy (NCBI): domain Eukaryota; kingdom Metazoa; phylum Arthropoda; class Insecta; order Hemiptera; family Aphididae; genus Macrosiphum; species Macrosiphum rosae. Next base: position 11,266 of record WHPZ01580245.1, read on the forward strand.
AGTCTAATAATTATAATTCCCAATCAATCTATATGGAAATTGGTAAAGCATGTGGGCCACGTCGCGGGGGTGAATAATAATTATGTCGAACTAGATTACTCTCAGCATAAATTAAATTTTGTCGCATGATGCGATGTCAAAACAAATATCCTTCTGCAATATAATCCCTGACTTCTCATATTTATTTTAAACAACTCGTGTATAGTAAACTCCCGGCAGTGGACGGTTAAATATTGAATTGATGGATGTTCCCTGCTCAGTGTGTGTGTGTGTGTGTGTGTTGTTGTTGTTGTTGTTGTTGTTTGTTCTCGGGAAACATTTTTTGGATGGCAGTAAAAAAATATACATGCTTCAAAGCCGTATATACTATATAGTTTATCGATTGGAAATATTGATGAGTGAGTGGCGGTGATGGTGGTGGTAGTGGTGGCCATGGTGCGACGTGACGGAATTACATTTAATATATTATTATTCTGAAAAAGGGGTCGCCAGCAGTAAGTTAAATAACATAAAAACCGGGTAAAACGTTCCTGGTAAAATCGTAAAAATGTATAAAATAAAATACAATCATGTCTAGTAATTTTTTTGGCTCTGTGTGTTCCAAAACGTTCACATCGCGTGTATTAGCATTTAATATACCTAGTATTTAGTAATTTCGTAGGTAGGTGATATGACATATTAACTTAAAACTAGAATAGATCCAAATGGGTCTATAATGTAATATTCATAAATTAAATGAAACGTTGAGTATAAATTATTATTGATCAATATAATTATTCATACATATAATATTTAAATTCATCTTGTATAATTTATAACGATTATCGTTATCATACATTTAATACATACACATACACACACAAGTATATACACACATACAACCTACATGATACATACATAGGTTCTAGAGAATGTAACGCGCAGGTTCAGATAAGTATATGAAAAATTATTAACCGTCTAGGTAATCATAGAAAAATGAAATAGGTAGGTAGATGAAAAAAGCAAATGAATGTTCAATTTTGTTACATGTCCAAGAATCGAAATAGTGCAAATCAAAATTCGTTTTTAATTGCAAAATTATGTTTTTTTTAAATATTATATTATAACTGGCTATGATTAAATTTTTTTTTGTGAAATAGCTTAAAAATATACTATTACAGCAGTTTTATTGTTTAATAAAAAAAAAAAAAAAAAGGTACCTATATATTATTTGAAAGTAAAACGATTTCATAATTTTTTTTCGTCAAATAGTTTAGAGATGTATTACAGCAGTCTCAATTTTCAATTGAAAAAAATGTATATTATTTGAAAGGAAATCGGAATTATATTATAAATGTTTTGTTTTGTGTTTGCATACGTTGGAATGCTTATTATAATGCGTACTATGGAATTCCATGTTCTATTCATCGCGTATATACCTACAGGCTACAATACCAATAAACACATTCACGAGCAAACGTAAATTGAACCCAACGAAGGTAGGAAATGTATATTATGGTTGGGCCCAATACGTAATTTCACGTATAAATGTCCATGTGGCAAATTGCGATCAGAGGTATTTTTAAAGTAGTATTAAAATGTGCGATAGTCATATATATGTATTTATATATTTTGTAAGTACAATATTATTGAAAATTTGAAGACACAGCAATGCAAAAGACAAGTTAATTTTTTTTCAATTTTGTCTTTTCAAGTTTATTATTAGGAAAAAATGTCTGATCGACCTGTGCAACACGCGGATCTTTTACTATAATAATAGAGATAATGTAGTTATTACATTTTGTACACAACTACTTTCTAAATGGATGTATATTTTATATCTGTATTGAAATACAATACATTTTAAAAGTGTTTTTACAAGACTGTAAAATTGTAGGTATAGTTTTTTTTAACTTTATAATTATCATTAATACATAATAATGGTTTTGCTTAGGTATATTAGTATACCTATACAGCTATACTAAAAGAAATGGTTTAAATTGTTTTACTTATATGAAGTATCTACCTATCTATATAATTCTTTGAAAAAGTACCTACTACCGTTGATTATAATTGATATTGTTGTACACAACAAAATATATTTATAACCAATTTTACTACGTTTTCATTTTTGAACCATTAGGTAACTTATTTTTTATAAATTTTTTTATGTCTCCTGAAAAATGTTTAAAAAAAAATGAGCATCTGATTTTTTTATACTGGCGCCTTCGGTTATTACAGTACATATACATAGCACTCGTGCAGTTCCGCATTATACACTCTTGTTTAGCGCTTTAGCATAATTTTATTATTTTTCTCGGTATTTCAACGAGCGTTCAAGAATATTTAATTATAATACCATCATCGAATATTATTGCGCAGTGCGACGAAAACGGAGGGGCGAATAGACTTTGTATCGAATACGACGTTTTAATTTTATAGATAATAATAATAATAATAATATAAAATATTGTACGGTATTATAAACTTCGCGTCGTGTTTATTCTCGCGTGCCACTCTCTGGCCCTGGTGCGGCGTCGTAGACGATAACGCGCGGTGACAGCGGCTTATCCGGCGGCTGTTCCGTCGTCGTAGGTAACTGCGCGCGCGAAACTCGATATCGACGGCGGCGGCGGCGGCTTCGGCGTCCGTCCGTCGTCAAACACTCTCCTCTCGCCGCCCGTCGACAAACACTCTCCTCCCGCCGCCCTTCGACAAACGCTCTCCTACCGCCGCCCGTCCCTCGAGACGGCATGAACGCAGCGGCGGCGGCGGCGGCGGTCCGGTCCTCCGATTGACGCCGTCTCTGTCCCTCTCCCTGCCACGCCGCACCGCCGCCTGTTGATATCCGATGCGACCGGTGTCGGATGTCGCGACGACGACGACGACGACGCTCGTCCGCGGAAGGAGTAATAACACAGAGCGACGCTAGAGATGTCGTGAGGTGGGTGACGGGTGGGAGGTGGGTCCAAACTTTGACGTAAACGGATTCTTCTTCAAACGGTTTCACTGCCGGCGGCGCGAGAACGATAATATACAACCGCCTAGGAATTTCTCTGGTTTTCGAAGCGACGGGGCGCAGGGTGTTTTCCTCGTGCTATCGATTTTCAAATCCGTCAACGACCTGCTCGTAATATATTATTATTATTATTATAATATTATCGGATATAATATATATATATATACCTTTCCCGATGATTACCATCGTTCCGATAAGCTACCCTGCAGGCGAGACGTTTATATTGCCATGCAGAAGGGCAGCGAGAGTGCAAAACTTACGAGTTATTTGCAAAAATATCCTGCAGCGATATTCCAAAGCAGCAGCTGCAACATGCGTACCTATTCAAGAAATTCTGGAGCAGTAATGTAAAGTCACGTATCTACCGCCCACATATTATGCTAGAGTATAAAAGCTTTCGAATATTATACTTTTTGAAGTACTCGAATAGTGAAAACATATATATTTTAATACACACTTCAAAGAAAAGTACTTGACATGAAGTATTTTATTAGTATTTTCCTCATTTTCTTAAGATCAAATATTTTTTTTTCATCTATATATTAGGTATTTAATAAATTATAAAAGAGTTGGTATATTGAAATATATAGGTACTATGTAGGTATATTATAATTTTTTTTTGCATGTGACTTATAATATTGTACCAGTGGTGCAACTATGGCTAAGCTGTTGGTGTGGAAAGAGGCGGCTGTAGAACCCACCTGATATTACCTGGAAAGTAACCCGTGTTGCCCTAAACCATATGCATTCACGTAAAAAATTACACACAAAAAAAAAACTAATATTTATCTACTCAAGTTTCATTTTAAACTCTGAACGAACGATGAATGTATTGATTTTATAATGATGTGTGTATTTCTTTTATTTGTGTCGGTGTAATGTGTACACGGTAAGTAGTCAAAATAATGCTTAGATTTTCAACTTAGTATCTTTACTGATGGGAAAGTGAATATAGTTGCCGCATTCGAGAAGTCAGCATTTAAAATTCCCAGTAGTTTTCAAAAGCAATAAGAAAAACAAAAAAATAATCAAGAAAAAACGGGCATTGATACGCAAAATCAGTTTTCGAAAAATAAGATTTTGGTTTTTGATGTGATTCTAAAATAATTACCATAGATACAAGCAATTTTCATTGAAAGTTTATATTAGCATTTTCTACATAACAAAACATTTTCAAAATATTTTGACTTATGTTGAGCTATTTAGTATTTATAGGCATATCAAATTATCAAATGTTCGATTATTATTCGTTTTTTAGATTCTGAGCGGAGCATATCATCTGAAAAAATACTCAAAAATCACTAACTATTTTGAGTTGAACATTCATAAAAAAATTTATTTTTAAATCTAAGATTTGAAAATTTAATTCAACTTTCCTCAAAAGTTTTTCTACCTCTATCAAAACGAAAAAACCGTTTCGTCATCTTACCCAGATCCTAGAATATTTGTATAAATAATGAAATTTAAAAGTTAAAAAAAATGAATACAAATTAAAAATATCTCATGGCTATATAAATATCATAACATTCCGGGGAACTTTTTTTTTGATAGAGGTAGGAGAATTTGTGTGAAATCTTCTATACAAATGTCTTATGTTAGCTAAGAAAGAAAAAAACTTGTATGTATTTCTAAATGAAATAGTTTGAAAATGTTGATGAATTTTGTCAAAATTTGAACTTGATATGCAAAGAAAAAGAAAGTGAGCATTAATATTTTTAAACTTTCATTAATGAAACTTATAAGGAATCTTGCATTAAATATTAAAGCTTTTTTACTTAATAAACAAGTTTTAGTCTAGAATAATTTAAAAAAAATGCACAAAGTTAAAAAATTTCTCATGGGTATAACTATCTCAAAAAGAGTCAAAATATTTCAAAAATTTCATTAACATCAGTATTCATTATTATTGGTACAAATTGCAATGGTCTACATTTATTTGTTTTTGAGTATTACCAAAAAAATAAAATCGGTTTTATCAAATTTTGATATTGATTTGAGTAAAAACTAAAACTTTTTACTTTTTTTTTGTTTTTCTTGAAGTTTTATAAAAAACTACTTTGAATTTTCAATTTTAACCTATTAAAAGTACCAACTAGATCCAGTTTTTATTAGAAAAAATGCCGTTCCATAAAATAGGAGCATTTTTACTAACATAAATGTTGATGACAGACAGAAAAAAAACACATATCTTCATTGTAAATACAATACATTCTTTCGCTCCGTTTAGAGTCTAAAATACATGCCTACAGCTAATGATATTTACGATATTTATCAAAGCGATACACCGTTTAGTCGTCACTTCCCGAGCCAGTTGATGCGAACAACCAGAGTGCGTTCTGCGCACTCTCATAACGTTACCCAACTTCCAAGCAATCATATGAAATTCAAATTTCCAGTGACCATCTCTAATAGTACACAAAATGACGTAACCGATAAACGTTTATATGCTGCCGCAATTAAAAATAAATTGCAAGATAAACCATTAAACAACACAGATAACGACTGCATGAAAACGCTGTTACTCTTAATTAACACATTAGTTTCTCAATTAATGCAGAAAATAATAGAAAATCTGCCAGCCATCCTTAATAGGGTACATCAAAACTCAAATGGATCCTCATAATACCATTCTATTAAACTGGAAAGCTAACGGACTAAAAAATAAAAGGAGCACTCTACTAGCGTTCCTTATTCATCATAAAATTGACATCGATTGTATAACTGAAACACATTTAGCTCATATGGATATAATTAAATTCCTCGGCTATAAAATGTACCGCGTGGATCGTAACACACCGGCACGCTCTATGGGTGGTGTAGAAATACTGATTCTCAACAAAATTAAACACCAACACATTCCCATACCTGTTCTTCAGAGCTTAGAAGCCACAACAGTGCTAATTAATTTTAATAATCGTTCTATCCTAATCGTCATGTCTTATCAACCACCAAGCCGCACAATGCATATCTCCAATTATGTCAAAGTAATAAACCTATACAATAACACTATAATGGCCGGTAATTTAAATTCAAAACATATTAATTGGAGATGCCGTGTCTCGAATCCAAACGGTTTATAAGCTACAAAAATGTATATCTACCTATGCATGTATAATATCTGCACCAAGCACACCAACTTATTTTCCTTCAGATATGAATAGACTTCTTGATATACTAGATATTCTAGTAATCAAATCAACACAATTCAGCTTCACACAAGAATCAATCTCTGAACTTGATTCGGATCACAATCCAGTCAAAATACATTTAAATTCTATATTGAAATTTTACAGCTCAAATAACTCATCGTTCAAAGGTAAACCAAACTGGTGCACTTATTCGGACTACTTAAATAAAAAATTAAATATTCCTAAAAATATAAATACTGTCTTAGCAGCAGACAAAATGTCCGAACACTTCACTGAAGTCATTACTAACGCTGCACAATTGTGCTCGGACACCTCAACCCACAATCAAATTCAAAATAAACACGGTGTCTTACCACTGTTCATATTGAAACTAATCCAACAAAAACACTACGCCAGACTCGCTTTCTGAAAACTAGAGAAATTCTGCAGCCAAAAAAATGTTTAACAAGCTTACTAAAGAAGTGCAAACCGCCTTGCAACAATTCCGAGTAAATTCATACAGCAAGTTCTTGTCAAATATTCATCAAAATTACTCTAACTTATGGAAAGTCACAAAAAAAATATTAAACCAAGAGACAAACTGCATTCCTTCTCTTCGCACTACAACTCGTCTCATCATATCTGACGCGGAAAAGTGCAAACCTTATGAACACTTTCTCCCCGAACCAATACGCAAGCTACACTAATGACCTCAGGGTTGAAGAAGTTCTGAGATCACCAAACTTCTCTGTACAAAATTCAACTAAGTTTGTAACTAAAGGCGAAATTAAAGCAATAATCAAAAGACCTAATAAAAAAACTCCTGGTCACGACAACATCACTAATCTTATGTACAAAAAACTACCTATTAAAGCAACTTTGTTCTTCACTTCCCTATTCAACTCGCGTCTTCGTCTTGGTAACTTCTCGGATAACTGGAAAAAAGCAATCATAATCCTCATAAAAAAACCTGGGAAAGACAAAACAGACCCTGACAGCTACAGACCAATCAGTCTACTAACATCGTAATTTAAGATTTTTGAAAAAGGCATTCTTTCTAGACTGCAAAATTACCTAAACTGTACAGACACAATTCCAAAATTCCAATGTGGATTCAAAGCACATAGCTCCACTACACAACAACTCATGCGTATAACAGAACATATAAGTAACTCATTTGAAAAACACTGTCACACGGGTGCCGTTTTTATAGACATCTCTAAGGCCTTTGCTAAGGTTTGGCATCATGGGTTGTTGTACAAGCTCAAAATTATCAACAGACCAAATTATCTACTCGACTCCGTAGCTTCATTTCTATCTAACAGGCAATTTTCTGTTAAAATAAATGACAACTTTCCAACCAATCTTAGCTGGGGTCCAACAAGGATCAATACTTGGCCCAACATTATTTAACACCTACACATCCGACATCCCGCAGTCACCACACACAAACATAGTCCTCTTCGATACCACCATTTACTCTGAATCTCGCAACCCAGAAGCAATATCTGTACATCTTCAAAACCACTTAAATACATTATCTGCCTGGTGCTAGAACTGGAAGATATCAATTAACCCATCAAAAAGCTCAAGTGTTTTATTAAATCTACGCCCTAATCCCACTCCGCCACTGCTAACTTTTAACAATGAACCAATCGCATGCAAGTACCTTGGCGTGACGTTGGACAAAATATTAAAGTGGCCACACCTCTCATCTAAACTCCGACAAGCCTATCAACGTCCAAGGATGCTCTTCCCTATCTTAAGCAGGAAGTCTTCACTACAAAAAAAACTTTCCCTACTTATTTATAAGCAAATACTACGTCCATTAATCACCTATGCTTGCCCTATTTAGGGTAAATGTGCACAAACTCATCTTAATAAACTGAAAATACTTAAAAACAAAATTTTTTAGAACGATAACTAACGCTCCATGGTTCGTAAGGAACTCAAGCATACACAAAGATCTCAAAATTCCATCTCTTCAAGACCACATCAAGTTCTTGGCTGTGAGCTTCTTCGAATCCATCTACAAGTAAACAGGCTCATTGCACTACCACATTAATATCAGACCACTTACCCAACGCCGCCTCTAACGTGGTCACCCGCATGACCTAATTCCTCAAGAAACACTCTAACATAAGCCTCTAACTGTTATTATCATTTAACATAAAATTGTAAGAATTAATTATTACACTTAAAGAGACAAAATGTATCAATTATTCTTCATATCTAGGTATAGATAGCAAATAGCTAAGATACCGTATTGTGATAAAAAAAAAAAAAAAAAATGAGTGATTGGGAATTTAATATTTATTATTGTTATAACTTTTTACTAACTTTTTTTTAATTGTTGTGTAATAGTTAGTATCGTTTGTAAATGTGTAAATTATTCTAATCTATATTCACAGTCATTAAATACTTTATATATTATTATCTGATTATGTTAAAAGCTATGTACTAATTGTAAAAAACACTGCATGGATGCCACACCTCAAATTATCGTTTTTGAAACAACAATTTGATAAACATTGACTCGTTCATATTAGGTACATCCCAAGGTGTGATGATCTCCCAATTTTTAACTTAAGAATATATTTAAAGTCCAAATTACAGAATGTTTATATTCAATGTTTAAATAGAAAACTGAAAACCACTTTTTATTTTAAACATTGAAAACCATAGTACGAAATGTAGTATTTATTTATCTATCTTACAAATTAGCCATTTAGTATTAAGAAACAATTATTTACATGTTAAAATAACACTGGCAGTGCTGCCATTATAATATGATAAAAAGATGTATCCTATTTTGATATGTCTCTTGGATCATAGATCTCTGATCAATCCGATCAGTGTGCCTTCTGTATATGCTTGTTTGCCGTCAATTTGCAAACGGTTTTTTTCCAGTGTGTATTCCCTTGTGTGCCCTCAAATTGCCACTTACAGAGAACGTCTTGTTGCATATATAGCACTAGAATGGTTTTTATCCAGTGTGCGTTCGCTTGTGTGCAGCCAAACTACTACTTTGAGAGAACAACTTGTCACATATATCGCACGTGAATGGTTTTTCTCCAGTGTGTATTCTCTC
>WHPZ01580246.1:0-18136 GCA_016617965.1 Macrosiphum rosae
GAGTATGCCGATCCAGAACTGGCGGCTGGCGATGAGTCGTTTTATTATCGAGTTCGGTGACCGCCTGAGCGATCACCTTTAATACGCTGGCAGTTACACAGAATTAAGGACAGGGTCCAGGTTGCCGTGCAGCTAAGGGTATCGGTCAGCTCAGTGAAGAAGTATATGGCGAAAGCCACTGAACACTGTCTGCTGTTCCGTCTGCGGCAAGAATCAGGATCATGGCCAACAGGATGACTGAACAACAGCACCAGGCGCGGAAAATGGCCGCAATCTGGTTTGCCATCCTGCGTGGGTGATGCCATGTCACCACACTATCGCCCCAGCCTGCTGGATTGTACCGACGATGTGGCAGACTTACCTATTGGCCATTGCACCACACCGATCGCCTGCTGATGGTTTTAGCCCAAACGCTGACCATCCCAATACCGACGTTTAACCGTTACTAGGTAGGTGTGAGTAAAAAATAAATAAAAATGATAAAAATTCTCATTCCCATTGTCCCTTTTCATCTCCTCATTCGACTCCTTAGACAGAGAACATAAGAACCTGATGGAGAGGTTCTAAATATCCTGTCAATAAATGGAGACTATCATGTCTGATTCTTGCACGCGTCTTCAGCGCGTTTTTAGCAAAACAACACCTTTAGCTTTGGCTATTCACTGTACCTTTGCTCCGCTAGCCCTCTTTGCCCCCGCAATGGCGGTAGCGGTGACCCAGGATACGGCGTTAAATTATCGTATCGCCCCTGGTGATCTGGAGAGTGCGCTCAACCAATTTGCCACCACCTCCGGCATCGCCCTGTCGCTAGATGCGTCAGTGGTCCATGGCAAAACTAGTCTGGGGTTGAACGGTAACTACTCCGTCGAACGGGGCTTGAACGCTCTGCTCGACGGCAGTGGAATGCAGGCAAAACGCCTAGGAAAACATGTGTTTACTCTTGAGGTGTTACCGGCGGTCGCCGCCTCTGACACCCTTACAGTAGTGGGTGACTGGCTGGCCAATGCCCAGGAAAATGATGTTTTCGAACATGCCGGAGCGCGCGACGTACTGCGCCGTGAAGATTTTGTCAAAACCGGGGCCAGCAGCGTTCGTGAAGCACTGAACCGTATTCCCGGTGTGAATGCTCCAGAAAATAACGGCACCGGCAGCCATGATATGGCGATGAATTTTGGTATTCGTGGCCTTAATCCCCGTCTTGCCAGCCGATCTACCGTGCTGATGGACGGCATTCCGGTACCTTATGCGCCTTACGGCCAGCCACAGCTATCCTTTGCCCCGGCTTCATTGGGTAATATGGACGTGGTAGACGTGGTGCGCGGCGGCGGCGCAGTTCGCTATGGGCCACAAAGCGTAGGCGGCGTGGTCAATTTTGTTACCCGCGCGATCCCGAAAGATTTTGCTATTGAAGCCGCAATGCAAGGCTTGCTGTCACCCACCTCTAGCCAGAATCCCTAAGGGGAGTGGCAACCTGCTGATTGGCGGCACCGCCAACAATGGTCTTGGGGCGGCGCTGCTTTACTCCGGTACTCGTGGCAGCGACTGGCGCGAACACAGCGCGACAAAAATCGACGATGTGATACTGAAAACCCGCTACGCCCCGAACGATGTTCACACCTTCAGTAGTTTGCTGCAATATTATGAAGGCCGTGCGCAGATGCCCGGTGGCCTGTCGCGGGCGAATTACAATGCCGATCGTTTCCAGTCAACCCGTCCTTATGATGAGTTCTGGGGCCGTCGTAAACTGGCCAGTCTTGGCTATCAGTTCCAGCCTGATAGCCAGCACAAGTTCAATATTTTGACCTTTTACACCAATACCTTGCGTAGCGGCTACTTGGATCAGGGCAAAAACCTGACTCTCTCACCGCGTGAATATTGGGTGCGTGGCGTCGAACCACATTACAGCCAGAGTTTCACTCTAGGGGAAACCGCTCATGAGGTCGGTGTGGGTTACCGGTATGTCAGTGAATCTTCTCACGAGTTGCGTTACACCAGCCCGGCCAGCAGCGGAAAACTGCCCACCAGCAACAGCCCGTATGATCGTGACACCCAGTCCGGCACCCAGGCCCACGCTTGGTACATTGACGACCGTATTGACGTGGGTAACTGGACACTGACGCCAGGTATGCGCTACGAGCGTATCCAGTCTTATCAGAACAACTTTATCAAGGGTAAAAGGCAGGAGATTGGCTATAGTGCGCCGCTGCCCGCGTTTAACCTGCTCTACCATCTGAATGACGCTTGGAACCTGTATGTCAATACCGAAGGTTCATTCGGCACCGTGCAGTACAGCCAGATAGGTAAAGCGGTTGGTAGCGGCAGTGTAGAGCCGGAAAAAGCGCGTACCTGGGAGCTGGGTACCCGTTTTGATAATCAGGTGTTGCAGGCCGAAGCCGGACTATTTTTGATCAACTTCAGCAATCAGTATGACGCCAATCAGGTTACCGACAGCGTGACAGCACGCGGAAAAACCCGCCATACCGGGCTGGAAACCAAGCTGCGCTATGACTTGGGCGACCTTTCACCCTCACTTGAGAACTTCTCAGTTACCACCAGTTATGCTTACGTCAATGCAGTCATCCGTGAACAGGGTGGCTACCATGGCAACCAGGTGCCTTTTTCACCCAAACATAAAGGTACGATGGGCATGGATTATCGCACCGGTAGTTGGACTCTTAACCTCAACGGTGAATACCAGTCCGCGCAGTTTGCTAACAACGCCAACACCGTTGAGGAAAGCGCCGATGGTAGAACAGGTCGCATCCCAGGTTTTATGCTTTGGGGGGCGCGCGCCAACTACGATTTCGGCCCACAGTATGCCAACCTCAATCTGGCCGTCGGCGTGAAAAACATCTTTGACCATGAGTACTTCACCCGAGCCTATGACGATAACAATAAGGGGATCTATGTCGGTCAGCCGCGCTCGGTTTACCTGCAAGGTTCACTGAAGTTCTGATACCCTATGTGCAGGGAGGCTGCCTTTGGTGGCCTATTTTGCTGTTTTTTTATCACATGGAGAGGGCATGTTCACACGTTTTATCTGCGTCCTGCTCAGTGTTCTGCTGCCGGGGTTTTCCATCGCACAGGCGATATCGGTTCAGGACAGTAACGGGGATTTTACTCTCGAACGTCCCCCTGGCCGCGTAGTAGTTCTGGAACTCTCCTTTGTTGATGCGTTGGCGGCGGCCGGGGTCAGTCCGATAGGTGTAGCGGACGATAACGACCCGAAACGTATTCTGCCCTCGGTGCGCGACCATCTAAAGCCGTGGCAGTCTGTTGGTACCCGCGCTCAGCCCGGTCTGGAAACCATCGCGGCGTTGAAACCGGATCTGATTATTGCCGATAGCGCCCGACACGCAGGTATTTATTGTCAACTGTCCAGCATTGCCCCTACTTTGATGCTGAAATCACGGAATGAAACCTACGAACAGGATCTGCAATCGGCAGCGGTCATTGGAAAGGTTCTGGGTAAAAACACTGAAATGCAACAGCGCCTGTCGCTGCACCGTCAGCGGATGCAACAGTTTGCCAGCCAACTGCCTAAAGGGCTGAAGGTGGTGTTTGGCACCTCGCGCGAACAGCAGTTCAACTTACACAGCCGTGGATCCTATGGATCCTATACCGGCAGTGTACTGACGGCGCTGGGCATGGCGGTTTCTGCGCCGATCAATCAGGCGGCGCTCTCCAGTATCAGCCTTGAGCAGTTGCTGGCGATCAACCCAGACTGGCTGATCGTGGCTCACTACCGACCACAGAGTATCGTTCGCGACTGGCAGCAAGATCCGCTGTGGCAGATGCTGACGGCGGCGCAGAACAATCAGGTCGCTGTGGTTGATAGCAATAGTTGGGCACGGATGCGCGGGATATTTGCCGCCGAGCACATTGCCTCAGACCTGGTGGCTATCCTTCATCACCGGCCGGTGCCCCCGGCAGAATGATGTCTGGCAGACCGCTTATCGCCTGGGGGGGGCCGCTTGCCCTGTTGGCTGGGATCTTCTGGCTGTCACTGTTCAGTTGGTCGCCAGTGCCGATCGGTTCCTGGCAAGCTATCTCCGCGCTACTGCCGGGCAAGGTTAGCGTTTTGTCGCAGGCGCTGGTACTTAATTTGCGTCTGCCGCGCAGCCTGGTGGCGATACTGCTGGGTGCCAGCCTGGCAGTAGCGGGTTGCCTGCTGCAAACGCTGACGCGTAACCCGTTAGCTTCCCCGTCACTGCTGGGCATCAACGCTGGTGCATAACTGGCGATGGTTGTCACCAGCGCCTTCGATCCGTCATGGGTAGCGGGATACAGCATCGCACTGCTGGCGGCGATGGGCGGCGGCCTAAGCTGGGGTGTGGTGATGCTGCTGGGAAGCTGCGTGAGCTTCGCCGACCTGCATCGGGCGTTACAGCATCGGGCGTTACAGCCTGCCGACAGCCACTACTTTGCTTTAGTGGAGTACCGCCTGCCGCGCATCTTGTTGGCACTGCTGGTGGGGGCCGCGCTGGCGCTCTCTGGGGTGCTGGTGCAAGGGGTTATCGGCAATCCGCTCGCCTCGCCAGAGATCCTCGGCGTTAATCATGCCGCCGGGCTGATGTCGATCGGCGCGCTCATGCTGTTCCCTGGCATGTCAGTAATGTGGCTGCCACTGCTGGCCTTTGCTCTGTTGCGGCTGGCCGCAGGCAACAGCGCCCCCCTACGCCTGGCACTGCTGGGTATTGCCTTGACTGCGCTGTATGCCAGCATCACCGATTATTTGATGCTGTCACATCCGCTGGAGATCAATCAGGCATTAATGTGGCTCACCGGCAGCCTGTGGGGGCGTGGCTGGGCCTTTGTGTATGTCGCCCTCCCTTGGCTGTTGCTGCTACCACTCAGTTTGCTGCTGTGCCGCCCGTTGGATCTGCTGGCGCTGGGAGAGGAGCAGGCTACTACCCTCGGGATTAACGTGCGACATGCTCAACAGCTTATCCTGCTGCTGGCGTTGGCACTGGCAGCTATCAGCGTAGCGCTCTGCGACCCGCTAAGCTTTATTGGCCTGCTGGCACCGCACCTGACCCGTCGCCTGGTGGGAGGGCGTCATCACTGGCTCATCCCCGGAGCCATGCTGATCGGGGCATTGTTGCTACTGCTGGCCGATTTACTGGCGCGTACCCTGCACCCTTCGCTGGAATTGCCCGCTGGCGTCCTTACGGCGATCATAGGTGCCCCTTATTTTTTCTGGCTTTTAATGAGAACCCGTTGATGATGCCACTGATCCTTACCGGGCTGAGTGCTGGATATACCAATAAGCCCGTTCTGCAATCTCTTTCCCTTGCCTTGCCCGCAGGGCGTATCACCGCTTTGCTTGGCCCTAACGGTTGCGGCAAATCAACACTGCTACGCTGCTGTGCCCCGCTGCTCACCCCGCAGGGTGGAGAGGTTCTGTTGGGGAACGAGGATCTGGCCTCTCTGTCAGCTCGCCAACTGGGTCAGCGTCTGGCGCTATTGCCACAGCAACATCTGGTTCCCGAAGGCGTGAGCGTGCAGGAACTGGTTGGCTATGGGCGTAGCCCGTGGCTAAATCTATTTGGCCGTATGGGAACCTTGGATCGCCAACGGGTGCAGGCGGCCATGGAACAGACGCAGATCGCTCAGTTGGCCACTCAGCAGGTGTGCAAGCTCTCCGGGGGGCAGCCTCAGCGGGCATTTCTTGCCATGGCGCTGGCGCAGGATACCCCGCTGCTACTGCTTGACGAGCCAACGACCTGGCTGGATATCAATCATCAAATCGAGCTGATGGCCCTGTTACGTGAGCGACAGCAGCAGGGCAGAACCGTGGTCGCAGTGTTGCACGATCTTAATCAGTCCAGCCGTTACTGTGACCATTTGGTTCTGATGTTCGCAGGCTGCGTGGTGGCCAGCGGTACGCCGGAACAGGTGATGACTCCTGCGCTGTTGCAACAGGTCTTTGCAATTAAGGTGGAGGTTCACCCGGACCCGGTTTCAGGACGCCCTATGTGCATCGTGTTATAGGTGCCGGGAGAACTCGGAATCAAAAGGTTGGCCCTTAAGACCCCCTGCTTCTTACGTTCCGTTGAGTTGCATGAAAGAGTCATTGGTGCTTTCATAGAAAAATACACGTTCCACTAATGAGCGGCATCACCAAATTTTTGTAGATGGCCTACCGTGATTGCTGTGACAACAAGTTTTCCATCTTCAATAGTAAGCGTTCCGCCAACTCACATGGTTTAAAAAACACAGCCCTGACAACATGGCCGCAACCTGTGCATAGGTCAGCCCCTCCAGTTGGGATAGCAGAAAGGCACACTGAACTTTGTCACCTAACCCATCAAGCATGACGTCAATCTGCTGTAGGGTTTCCAGCATGACATGCTGTAGTTCCGGTGATGGTATCTGCTGTTCCGGCAGATATTCCAGTGTTTCCTTTCCTCTCTGTTCCAGCATGTTGCGACGATAGAAGTCCACCATCACCCG
This sequence comes from Macrosiphum rosae, assembly GCA_016617965.1. Classification (NCBI taxonomy): domain Eukaryota; kingdom Metazoa; phylum Arthropoda; class Insecta; order Hemiptera; family Aphididae; genus Macrosiphum; species Macrosiphum rosae. The sequence goes on from WHPZ01580246.1 coordinate 6,457, forward strand.
CCGGGCAAGCGTGCAGAGAAACGATTTTGGTTCACGGATCTCCGGTGCGCTGCCGCCAAGCAGCACGCGCATAAAGGTATCCTGCACCAGATCCTCCGCGTCGGAGGCCGAACCTAACTTATGCTGTAGCCAAGACCTCAACCAGCGATGATGCGACTGATAAAGCGTGGAAAAACTGTCTACAGGGGCTTGCGTCGCGCTGATTGACATAGAAAGTTACACTATCATCTGGCAGAAAATTAACAACACGAGAATAAATAATAATAGTTATCATTTCAATGTTAGTGAAATACCCCTTCCTTGGACTTTCGCATGTCTCCCTTTTCGCTAATTAACCAGGTTTATCCCATAAAAAACGCCAGCCACCATAAGAGCCCATCCCATCAGGCTATTTTATTTGCCATTTTGACCCTGGGCCGTGCTCACCCTCCTTACGGACTCCCTGTACGCTGTGGGTATTGCGCGCTGTCCGTATCCAAACTGACTGCACTGGGATAGGCTCTAAGTGACTGGCATTACGCCGCAGCGTGTTTTAAATTTAGCCGCCAATCAGGCTGTCATCACTGACCTTTGACTTCTTTCAGGCCGTTGAACGGCGCGCGGTCACCCAGCGCTTCTTCTATACGAATCAACTGATTATATTTGGCAACGCGATCAGAACGACTCATGGAGCCGGTTTTGATCTGGCCCGCCGCAGTACCTACCGCCAGGTCGGCGATGGTGGCATCTTCGGTCTCACCTGAACGGTGAGAGATCACCGCAGTATAGCCAGCCTCTTTTGCCATCTTGATAGCGGCCAAAGTTTCGGTCAGAGAACCGATTTGGTTGAATTTGATCAGAATAGAGTTAGCGATACCTTTTTCGATACCTTCTTTCAGGATCTTGGTGTTGGTCACAAACAGGTCGTCACCCACCAACTGGATTTTGTCGCCCAGCATTTTGGTCTGATAGGCAAAACCATCCCAATCAGATTCATCCAGGCCATCTTCGATCGACACGATGGGGTACTGTTTGGTCAAGTCTTCTAGGAAGTGGGTGAACTCTTGAGAAGTGAAAGCTTTGTTGCCTTCACCAGCCAGCACGTATTTACCGTCTTTGTAAAACTCGGAAGCCGCACAGTCCATCGCCAAGGTCACATCTTTGCCTAGCTCGTAACCCGCCGCTTTTACCGCTTCAGCGATAACTGCCAGTGCTTCAGCGTTGGAACCGAGATTTGGCGCGTAACCGCCTTCATCGCCCACTGCGGTGTTCATGCCTTTGGCTTTCAGTACTTTCGCTAGGTGATGGAACACTTCAGAGCCGATGCGCACCGCTTCTTTCAGGGTTTTCGCGCCAACTGGCTGGATCATGAATTCCTGAATATCGACGTTGTTGTCCGCATGCTCGCCGCCGTTGATGATGTTCATCATCGGCAGTGGCATGGAGAATTTGCCTGGGGTGCCGTTTAGCTCGGCGATATGTTCATACAGCGCCATGCCTTTGGAGGCAGCGGCAGCCTTCGCCACAGCCAGGGAAACCGCCAGAATGGCGTTAGCACCAAATTGGGATTTGTTCTCGGTGCCGTCCAGCTCGATCATGATCCTGTCAATGTTCGCCTGATCTTTGGCATCTTTACCCCGTACAGCCTGAGCGATCGGGCCGTTTACTGCGGCAACGGCTTGCAATACGCCTTTACCCAAGAAACGAGCTTTGTCACCGTCGCGCAGTTCCAAGGCTTCACGGGAACCAGTAGAAGCCCCTGAGGGTGCCGCAGCCAGACCGACGAAGCCGCCTTCCAGATGCACTTCGGCTTCAACAGTCGGGTTACCACGGGAGTCGATGATTTCACGACCGATGACTTTAACAATTTTGGACATTAAGGTTTCCTCAGTACAAGTTAAATTAAAACTCAAGATAAGCAGCACGCGCTTCTCACCGTGCGGCTACCTACCGATAGGTTATTTCATCTGGCGCTTCTGATGCTCACCAGCGGCTTTCACAAAGCCCGCGAAGAGCGGATGCCCATCACGCGGTGTTGAAGTAAATTCCGGGTGGAACTGGCAGGCCACAAACCACGTGTGATTTGGCAGTTCAATGATCTCAACCAGCTTGTTGTCGGCAGAAAGACCGGCTACGCGTAGCCCGGCGGCTTCGATCTGCTTCAACAGCATGTTGTTAACTTCATAGCGGTGACGATGGCGTTCAACAATGGTCGGTTCATCGTACAATTGGCGCACCAGACTGTTTTCGGCCAGGTGGCATTGCTGGCTACCGACACGCATCGTTCCCCCCAAATCGCTTTCTTGGGTGCGCACTTCGATGTTACCGTCTTCATCACGCCATTCGGTGATCAACGCCACCACCGGGTATTTACAATCTGGGGCAAACTCGGTTGAGTTAGCGTTCTCCATACCCGCCATATGGCGGGCGAACTCCATCAACGCTACCTGCATCCCCAGGCAAATGCCCAGGTAAGGGATCGCGTTCTCACGCGCATAGCGCGCGGCCATGATCATGCCTTCCACGCCGCGATAACCGAAACCGCCAGGGATCAGGATCGCATCCAACCCTTTTAGCACTTCTACGCCACGGGTTTCCACATCCTGCGATTCGATCAAATTGATGTTCACGGTCAGACGTTTTTTCAGCCCGCCATGCTTCAATGCTTCAATCACCGACTTATAGGCATCTGGCAGTTCGACATATTTTCCTACCATGCCAATGGTCACTTCGCCGCCCGGATTGGCTTCTTCGTAGATCACCTGTTCCCATTCTGACAGGTTCGCTTCAGGCACATTCAGGCTGAATCGTTTACAGATATAATCATCTAACCCTTGAGATTTCAATAGACCTGGAATTTTATAAATAGAATCAACATCTTTAAGGGAAATAACCGCCTTCTCCGGTACGTTGCAGAAAAGTGCGATTTTCGCGCGTTCGTTAGCAGGAACTGTGCGATCAGAACGGCAAATCAGCACATCCGGCTGGATACCAATTGAAAGCAGCTCTTTTACGGAATGCTGGGTGGGTTTGGTTTTCACTTCACCCGCCGCTGCCATATAAGGCACCAGCGTCAGATGCATGTAAAGGGTGTGCTCACGGCCGACTTCCACCGCCATCTGGCGGATGGCTTCGAGGAACGGCAGTGATTCGATATCGCCAACAGTACCGCCGACTTCCACCAACACCACATCATGGCCTTCGCCGCCTTCCAGAATGCGCTCTTTGATCGCGTTGGTGATATGCGGGATAACTTGCACGGTGGCACCCAGATAATCGCCACGGCGTTCTTTACGCAGAACGTCGGAGTAGATACGGCCGGTGGTGAAGTTGTTGCGGCGCGACATTTTGGTGCGGATGAATCGCTCGTAGTGACCCAAATCCAGATCGGTTTCTGCACCATCTTCAGTGACAAAAACTTCCCCATGCTGAATCGGACTCATGGTACCCGGATCGACGTTGATGTACGGATCCAGTTTCATGATGGTAACGTTGAGGCCACGGGCTTCAAGAATAGCCGCCAAGGAGGCTGCGGCAATGCCTTTACCCAGAGAGGATACAACCCCGCCGGTCACAAAAATATAATTAGTTGTCATGCTGAACCTGAGAGTTTAGGTTTAAAGACGATGGGAACCAGGACGGGAAAATAGTATACCCGAACCTCATTCGGCCTACAAACGATCGTTTTACTGCCCATCATCTCTGCCCCCTCCGGTCTTCATCGGGGTTTTCATCCTTCAACACCACTATAACTATTTATAAAACAGCCAGTTAACAGAAAAAATCTTATTTTACTGTCTCGCTGTCACGATAAAACACCTTCTGTTTCAGTTTGTTGGATTTCCTGCTGCCACGCCTGGTTTAAACGTGGCAGATTTGAAGTTTAGCGCCTATCCCAGTGGGCGTACATTGTTGCAACCAGTTTGGATCAGGACAGCGCAACAACCGCAGCGTACAGGGAGTCCGTAAGGAGGGTGAGCACGGCCCAGGGCCAAAATGGCAAATAAAATAGCCTTATGGGATAAGTTCTTAACCGTTTCAACTTGAATGGGCCTTGTCACCCATCAACATCGGGTACCGCGCCTGTGGATCAGTTTTCTTGGCGTTTAACCTGTTGCCAAGCCGCTTCCTTTTGCTCTTGCGTAGCCTCTTCCAGGCGTAGCCCTTGCTGTCTGGTGATCTCTTCCACCTGGCGGAAACGCCGTTCGAACTTGCGATTCGCCACCTGCAAGGCGTTTTCAGCCTTATGGCCGAGGTGGCGCGCTAAGTTGACCGTGGCGAACAGCAGATCGCCAATCTCTTCCTCCAGTTTTTGCTCATCAACTACCGCCTGGCGGGCTTCATGCATCACCTCGTCGATCTCTTCATACACCTTGTCCAGCACGGGAGCTAAGGTGTTCCAGTCAAAGCCGACAGCAGCGCAGCGCTTTTGGATTTTGTGCGCTTTCATCAGCGCTGGCAGCGCCTGTGGGATATCGTCCAATGCCGAATACAGTGCCTTCTCGGCACGCTCATCGGCTTTCAGTTGCTCCCAACGCGCCGCCACGTTCTCGCTGTCGGCACCAAAAATGTGCGGATGACGGCGCTCCAGTTTGTCGCTGATGGCGTTGCACACTTCATCGAAATTGAACAACCCTTGTTCCTGCCGCATCTGGGCGTAAAATACCACCTGGAACAGCACGTCACCCAACTCGTCACGCAGGTCGGCGTAGTCCTGACGTTCAATGGCGTCCAGTACTTCGTAGGTCTCTTCCAGTGTATAAGGTGCGAGGGTGGCGAAGGTCTGCTGGCGATCCCATGAGCAACCCGCCTGCGGGTGGCGCAGCGTTGTCATAATATTCAGTAGGCGTTGCAGCGGGGGAGATGAAGTCATAGGAAAATCTCTGAGAATAAAAAAAGGATGGGCACTCATTTCTGTACCCGCACAGTTTATTGCCAATCGCATCCAGGCGCTGGTAGCCAAAACGATACGATTCGAAAGGCACAGGGGACTTAGTCGCCATGCAAACGTTTGGCGTCGATCACGTCTGGTAGTTGATTAAGCTTCGCCAACACCCGGCTCAGTACCAACTGGTTGTAGATTTCGATATCCATATCAATAGTAGCCAGTTGCTTTTTGGTGTCGCTGCGGCTAGCGACACCCAACACATTGACCTTCTCGTTGGCCAAAATGGTGGTGATGTCACGCAGCAGCCCACTGCGATCATTCGCCATCACACGCACGACCAGCGCATACCCGCTGGAATAGCTTTCCCCCCATACAGCATCGACGATACGCTCCGGTGCATGTGACTGTAGTTCAATCAACTGATCACAATCGGCACGGTGAATTGAGATGCCACGCCCCTGGGTGATAAAGCCGACGATAGGGTCGCCGGGGATCGGCTGGCAGCAGCGAGCAATGTAATGCATGAGGTTACCCACCCCTTCCACCACTACCCGGCCGTTGTCTTTACAGCGAGTTGGCGGCGGCGCTTTATGTTGCACCAGGTGGCGCAGCGCTTCGCGATCTTGTTCTTCGGCGCTCAGCTTATTGAACTTGCTTTGCAGGAAGTTCACCATCTGATTAAGGCGAATGTCGCCACCACCGATCGCCGCCAATACCTCATCCAACGAGTGCATGTTATAGCGCGGGATCAGCAATCTTTCAGCCTCTTTCAGGTTGATGCCCAGGTGCGCTAACTCGTTATCCAACATTTGGTGCCCGGCGAGAATGTTCTTGTCACGATCTTGTTTGCGAAACCAGTGGTGGATCTTCGAACGCCCACGGCTGGTGGTCACGTAGCCCAGGTTGGGGTTCAACCAATCGCGGCTCGGGTTGGGCCGTTTTTGAGTGATGATCTCAATTTGATCACCCATCCGTAACTGATAAGTAAAAGGCACGATGCGGCCACCAACCTTGGCACCAATGCAACGGTGCCCCACATCACTGTGGATATGGTAGGCAAAGTCGAGCGGCGTCGACCCCGCCGGCAGATCCACGACATCACCTTTCGGGGTAAAGACATACACTCGGTCATCAAACACTTGGCTACGCACTTCATCGAGCATCTCGCCGGAGTCCGCCATCTCTTCCTGCCAGGTGATCAGTTTGCGCAACCAGGCGATGCGCTCCTCGTAACCAGAACGCATCGTCGCTCCGGCACCCTCTTTATATTTCCAGTGCGCGGCCACGCCTAGCTCGGCGTTTTCGTGCATCTGGCGGGTACGGATCTGGATTTCCAGCGTTTTACCACGCGGGCCAAGCACCACCGTGTGGATCGACTGATAGCCGTTGGGCTTCGGGTTGGCAACGTAATCGTCAAATTCGTTCGGTAGATGACGGAAGTGGGTATGCACAATCCCTAGCGCGGCATAACAGTCCTGCAAACGCTCGACCACCACACGCACCGCCCGAACATCAAACAGTTCGTCAAAGGAAAGATGTTTTTTCTGCATCTTACGCCAGATGCTGTAGATGTGTTTCGGGCGTCCATAGATCTCAGCTTTGACGTTCTCATCAGCCATGGCACCGCGTAACGATGCAACGAAATCGTCGATAAATTGTTCGCGATCAATGCGGCGCTCATGCAGCAGATTGGCGATACGCTTGTATTCGTCCGGGTGCAGATAGCGGAAGCACAAATCCTCCAATTCCCATTTGATTTGACCGATGCCCAGGCGGTTGGCCAGCGGTGCATAGATATTGGAACACTCTTTGGCGGCCAACACGCGCTCATCTTCGGGCGCGTCCTTTACCTCACGTAGGTGGACGATGCACTCCGCCAGCTTGATCACCACACAGCGAAAATCCTCCACCATCGCCAACAACATACGACGCACATTGTCGACCTGCTCGTAGGCCATCGAACCATTTTGGGTGGCTTTCAGTTGACGGATAGCATCCATATCGCGCACACCATGTACCAGATAGGTGATCTCCTTGCCGAACATTGCGGTCAGGGTCTCTTCCTGCACGATGCCGGCATCCGCCAATGGGAACAGCAGCGCGGCGCGCATACTGTCATTATCCATGCTCAGGGTGGAGAGAATTTCTACCATTTCAAGCCCACGCCACAACAACAGCGGCGCATTAGGGTAGTTTTGGGTCTGCTGTTCACAATAACGCCAGGTTGTGGCTAATCGCTCACATGACTGTGGGCTAGTTAGCCCCAAACTGGCTATCCACTCATCAAGAGCGAATTCAACCGCCGTATTCAGATGTACACTCCTTACCGCAACCATAACCAACCCCTCTCTACTTTGCAGCGCCATTGACCAAGATGCCCCGTATGCGGAAACATTTATACCCTAAATAATTCGAGTTGCTGGAAGGCAGCAACGTAGCGACAAATCGGTCGAGAACCAATTTGAACCGCGCTTGCACTGGGCCACAGGCTTAACTTCAGGGATGGGGTTGATTAATCCCCAGGCACTTAACCAGTCAGTGACAGGGGTAAGCAAAGAAAGCTAACGCACAAGCAACGTGAAGTATCACGGGTATACCGCACCCGCACGCATGCCAGACACTAACCGGTACCCAGTCGCTTGCCTTCGTGGTGTGGGATACATCACACCCAGTGATCATAATCTGTGACATCCTTCCAAGCGTCCCGGCCCGGGTAGGTTCCAGCACCGCCTGATCGACTCTTTGCGCCATCCATCTTGTCGCTCAACGTCTGCCTCCCTGTTTTCATCGAAAACGAGACATTTTCTTAAGGATATTCTTATGCCCATTATATTGCCCATTCACTACCAGCGTGGCAACACCTTACATGAGCGGTACCAGTACGCTTCTGCCCATTACGGGCGATGGGGGCTTATTTGGGGTCAACTGGATTTCTGCCCGTTTGCACCCTGCCTTGGGCAATGGAATCGAGGCCGCTCAGTGATTTGTCAATTCAGCCAAGTCTTCATACGGCGTTTGACAGGGTAGAATTGCGCCATGTTTGTCGATGATGTGCTGGTTTATATTAAGAGCCTATTCCAGTAGGCGTATAATTAGTTGAAGCCAGTTTAGACCAGGACAGCGCGCAATCCTCGCAGCATACATGGCGTATGTGATGATTGTGGGCACTGCCCAGGGCCAAAATGGCAAATAAAATAGCCTGCTGGGATAGGTTCTGAGCTAGCGTCAGTTGTCAATTCTCCTATCATTGGAATCCCATGACCAAATACAGCCTGCGTGCGCGCATGATGATCCTAATTTTGGCACCAACTTTGCTGATTGGTTTGCTGCTCAGCACCTCTTTTGTGGCGCATCGCTATAACGAGTTGCAGGAACAACTGGTTAACGCCGGTGTCAACATTATCGAGCCGCTGGCGGTGGCCAGCGAGTACGGCATGATTTTCCACAGCCGCGAATCGGTCAGGCAGCTAGTCAGTCTATTGCACCGCCGTCATTCAGAGATTGTGCGTTCGATTACCGTGTTCGATGCGCAGAATAACCTGTTTGTCACCTCCAATCATCATCACAACTTCGCCCGACTACAGCTACCGACAGGGGCACCTCTTCCTGCCGATCTCATGTTGACCCGGCGCGGCGACTCGCTGATCCTGCGCACGCCAATCTGGTCCGAAAACCAGTATCCAGACGGAACTGCCGACAATAGCGGCAATCTTGACAACAACCTAGGCTATGTGGCGATCGAGCTGGGTTTACAGTCGGTGCGGCTACAGCAATATAAAGAAGTGTTCATCTCCACCCTACTGCTGTTGCTGTGCATGTGCATCTCTATGCTGTTCGCCTACCGCCTGATGCGTGACGTGACTGGCCCAATCCGCAATATGGTGAATACCGTTGACCGCATTCGCCGAGGCCAGCTCGACAGCCGTGTCGAAGGCTTTATGCTTGGCGAACTGCACACGCTGAAGAACGGCATCAACTCGATGGCGATGTCGCTCACCGCCTACCACGAAGAAATGCAGCAGAACATCGATCAGGCCACCTCCGATCTGCGCGAAACTTTGGAACAGATGGAGATCCAAAACGTCGAACTGGATCTGGCGAAAAAGCGAGCCCAGGAAGCGGCGCGTATCAAGTCCGAATTTCTGGCTAATATGTCGCACGAGCTACGCACCCCGTTGAACGGCGTTATCGGTTTTACCCGTCAAATGCTGAAAACCGATCTGAGTATGACCCAAGCCGATTACCTGCAAACCATCGAGCGTTCGGCCAATAACCTGCTGACCATCATCAACGACGTGCTGGACTTCTCTAAGCTGGAAGCAGGCAAACTGGTGTTGGAACACATCCCGTTCTCGCTGCGCGAAACCCTGGATGACGTGATAGTGCTGCTGGCCCCCAGCGCTCATGAGAAAGGGCTGGAGCTGACGCTGGACGTGCACAACAACGTGCCAGAGCAGGTGTTCGGCGACGCGCGGCGCTTGCAGCAAATCATCACCAATCTGCTGGGCAATTCGGTCAAATTTACTGAGACCGGCAGCATCGATATTCGCGTCGAGCTGCGTAAACAGTTGGAATGCAGGGTGGAGTTGGAAGTGCAGATCCACGACACGGGCATCGGCATTTCCGAGCGCCAGCAATCGCAGCTTTTCCAGGCGTTCCGTCAGGCAGATGCCAGCATTTCCCGCAGCCACGGCGGCACCGGGCTGGGGCTGGTGATCACCCAAAAGCTGGTGAAGGAGATGGGGGGTGATATCTGCTTCCACAGCCAACTTAGCCGTGGTTCGACCTTCTGGTTCTATATCCAACTCGACTTGAACGAAGGCATGCCATCATTGCAACCTAGCTTGACGAATCTGCGCGGTAAAACGCTGGCTTACATCGAATCCAACCCGGCGGCTGCGCAAGCGACACTCAATATGCTTAGCGTCACCCCACTGGTGATCACCCATTCGCTGACCTTGGCCCAGTTACCAAAAAACGAATATGACTTTCTGCTCATTGGCGCACCAATCCCGGTCACCAGCAGTATGGTGCAGCATAATAACACGCAGCTAGCGGCGCTGAAGGTGACCAGCCGGGTGATCCTGGCGCTGTCATATCAATCGCAGATCGATGCAGAACAGTTGAAGCAGCAGGGCGCACTCGGTTGCCTGATCAAACCGATCACCAGCAATCGCCTATTCCCACTGCTGCGGATGGAGGTACCACTGCGCCTCAACCCCCAACCACAGCGCAAACGACTGCCGCTAACGGTGATGGCAGTCGACGATAACCCGGCTAACCTGAAACTTATTGGCACTCTGCTGGCAGAACAAGTGGAGCAAACCCTGCTATGCGAAAGTGGTGAAGAAGCACTGGCGCTGGCACGCGACAACGTGCTGGATCTGATCCTGATGGATATTCAGATGCCGAAGATCGACGGCATCCGCACCAGTGAATTGATCCACCAACTACCGCACCATAAGTCAACCCCGATCGTCGCCGTCACCGCCCACGCGATCAGCGGCGAACGCGAGCATCTGCTCAAGGCCGGAATGGACGACTATCTGGCCAAACCGATCGACGAAGCAATGCTAACCCGTGTGCTATCCCGCTATCACAGCGGCGAGCCGCACGTCGCCGAACAGCTATTGTCGCTCAACTGGCCGATGGCGCTGCGCCAGGCAGCCAACAAACAGGATCTGGCACGCGACATGCTAGAGATGCTACTCGGTTTCCTGCCACAGGTCGACGAACGGGTACAAGCGCTGCTCGACGGCCAGCCGGACGACAGCATTCTCGACTTGATCCATAAGTTGCATGGCAGTTGTAGCTACAACGGCGTACCGCGCCTGAAGCAGTTGTGTTTCTACCTTGAGCAGCAGTTGCGTCAGGGCGTCAGCCACGCACAGTTAGAACCGGAGTGGTTGGAGCTATTGGATGAAATTGCACTGGTGAGACAGGCGGCACGTACCCACCTGAGTAATACTCCATCCAGCATAACGTAAGAAGACACGCCAAAGAGTGTCTTAGATTGCTGAGAACCCCGTTTATTGGGCACCTTGACTGGGGTAATGGACTGGCCCCTGCCACGATTTACCCCTGAATTTTAGGAAGTCGCTGTTCGTCAAATCACCGAACGCGGCTATTCCGTTGCTGAGGTTTCCGACATGCGGGGCGTTGGCGCGTCTAGTCAGCGAACTTTCCAGTATTGCCAGCAAACTGAACCTACTCGCAAGCATGGCTTCGGTAAAACAGGCGCTCCTCGCGACTATTGCCAGGAGCGCCACCATACTTTCCAGCTTAACTATCGCTATAACGCCCATAATCCCGGCATAAAAGACGACATGATAAATATGGTACTCAGTGACTCTGGCGTCAGGGATAGCATTTGCGTTCTGAAAATCGGTATTAATATTGTTATTGAAAAACACCACTACAACCCTTCAGAGTCATGAACCCGCATAGTAGTGATCATCGTAAAAACAGCGTAATACCCTGAACCCCACCGCGCCTGATGTCACGCAATAATTTATATAATTAACAAGTTAATTATATAAATTAATTAATTCCAGTTTATTGATCGTTTAAATTTTTCAAATACAGATCGACTTATTATAATTCATCACTGCTTATTGGCTGTTTAGGCTCGCGACTACCGGAGTGGGGTTCCCCTGTCTCTTTTATAGCAAACCCAGCCATTACGAAAGCTTCTAATTATTATCCATCTATCTGGTGAATATAATGAAGAATAGACTCTTTTGTAGTGATGTTCCCTCGTCTTGCCTGCGGCGGGTGGCCTGGGTTACCATAGCTATTCAGGCAGCCTTGCCG